>JAODAL010044706.1:0-32617 GCA_025379985.1 Phyllomedusa bahiana | reverse complement strand
CCAAAAACCCAAAAAACCCCTTTAAGTATGTTTAACTTCTGAGCCATCTAATGGCACACTATATTGTGCAATCAATCAAAAGAATTAAATCACAGTCATTATGGGTTAAATTAAAATAAAAAAGGTGATACTTGATGTTGAACTACAGAAAGAACACCGGAAATGTAATCAAACTATGGTGTATTACAAAAGTACCTAAATTTGGGAGAGGTATTATTTAACATATTTTTAAAATCAGTTTGTTGCAGAACTTAATCTAAGCATTGGCTGCTTTTATAACATTTGTGTCATTGTTTATGTTGAGTTTTTTTCCTCCAACATGTACACTTCTTCCATCCAAGAATCCACATTACAACTAGTAGAGTGAAATAAGTCATTGACATATAGTTCTAAAGCATGTCTCCTACGAGAAGTTGCTGCTACCAGTTAAGATTTCATACTTGTCGCTGTCCGGTTCTGGGAGTGCGTTGTGGATTCTGGATCAGCTTCTAATTTTGTTGATGCGTCTTTCGCCAAACGTCTGGGCCTACCTTGTAGACAGCTTTCTGACTCGCTGTGGGTAGTGGCTATTGACTCCACCCCACTGGCTCGGGGCATCCACTATTGTACCCCTGAGCTGGAGATGGTGGTCGGATCCATACATATTGAAAAGTTTTATTCTATTCGTCATGGAGGGGCTGCCCGCCTGATGTGGTGTTGGGGCTGCCCTGGCTTCAAACATAATCCAGTGTTGATGGAATTCAGGAAATTAGTCAGGTGGGGACAGCGGTGTGTTGACAGATGTCTCCTTACCATGCTGGGCAATCCCTGATGGGCAGGCTAATGTTCTATCTGGAAGCGGTTGGTGCCAGCGTTAAAAGCTATGCGGCATCTTGTGAAGTTGATGCTCGGGTAAGGTTCCCAGAACTTGTCCTCCTGGTGAACTATGCCCTCCACCGTACCTGAACGTCCGTATGTGGTTCAGGAGGGTGGTTAACCCGGTGGCTTATCAGCTGAAATTAAACCTCTTCACTCTGTATACATAACGTGTCCCGTCGTGCACTTCGTAAGAGGTATATTCAGCCTGTGACTCCGCCCTCTAGGCCTCCTTCTCCAGTTCGCATAGAGGGGGAGTTAGAACCCAGACCAGGGAAGGGTCCAGTGGCCCCTCCTAAAAGGGGGGGTACTGTCAGGGCTAAGCTGTGCTCAGACTGCAGACAGGCTGCAACAGCTGATGTGCGCTCCCCCCTGATACACTTGCTGCTGACAGCTCTGTGAGTGACAGACGCCCAGCCACTCCTGACAGGGGGCGAGTGCACCAGCCAATGGGAGGACCCGGTGGCCGCTCCAATCAGCTGCAGGGGCGGTATCCAGGAATCCCATTTAAACTCCCTGAAGGCTGGGTTCTTGTTCTTCTGACTCCGGCTTGTCTCCTGATTTTGTGCTTTGCTTCCGTTTGGCTCTTGACCTCGGCATGTTTACGTTTATTCCTCTGGTTCTGATTTGTGGCTTTGGCGTTCCTATTTGATATTGACCTGGACTGTTTGACTATTCTTGCTTCTCACGGCCCCAGCACTTTAGCAGCGCAGGGACTGTCGCCCAGTTGCCGTCTGCCGCCTAGGGCAGCACGTCAAGTAGGCAGGGACAGTGGGCTGGGTTCCAGTTAGGGCTCACTGCACCTCCCTTGACGTGACAACAGCATTGTGTAATCTTACCAGGAGTATTTTTACATATACATATCATTCTAAACTACAACTTCTCAGCTCCTTTCCCATAATGCCTTGTGATATGCAGATGCTTATCGGAGGGCAAAAAGGCAATTCAAAACTCTACATGCCTATATGGTGCTATCACCAAGGAGAGATACTCCCTTTTCTAAACTAGTCAGTCATGAACTTCTGTATTACAGTTATTAAAAAACCCCACACACAATACCAAAGCCCCTCCTCCACCCACCCCCGTCCATGAACATATACCAGTACCTCTTAATAAGTCATGCAGTTACTAGATAATACAAGGAGCGAATACCTCACCCTACATATCACCATCATACTGCTACCAAACAATCCATTATACCAAAACCAACATCACCAAACATTACTAATAACACTACTACATAAGGACCAGAATATACTGCTAGAACACTAACACGCAAATTACCACCACATAATGACTGAACCCCTATACTATTACTAAATAAAGATCAGTATATAAAGACCAATATTACCAGCATATAGTGACCAATTAGTGGTAGATACCAGTGCACACAGGTGTCCTAGAGACTGTATACTGTGTTTGTCCAAAAATAAGTCTTCACCCAAAAATAAGCCCAAGCCTGATTTTCACAGATTCTTGGAGTAGGCTTTAAATATAAGCCCTAGTCCAAAAATAAGCCCTAGTTAGTCAGCACCTCCTGAGTGATGTCACCTGGTGCCCGCCTCCTGGGCAGTGCAATTCCCGGACCCCGCCGACCCCAATAAATAGTCTGTTTCCACAAAACCTCTAGTGTTTTCAGGCTGAAGGACATGACTCGCAGGTCCTTCAGACCAGGCCATAGAGTGCAATATATGAGTGAAAGTTCAATGTATTCACATGCACACATATACACTCACATTACATACACACATTTATACACACAAACAATCCCTTTCCTTAAAGTCTGGCTACTGTGACTTGCTGGGACTTGTAGTTCCCCAGCATGCCAAACTTTCAAGATAAGGCACTGTAAGACTAGAAAAACACATCCCCATGGTTTTTGACTATAGGTTATGGTACTGTATATGTGTGTGTAGATATACATATACACAATTCACACACAGTATATACCCTATAGTCAAAAATGAAAATAATATTTAAGTAATATTTATTTTTGGAAAAACATGGCATTACTTCCATACAGTGTACACAGGCTCATACATATATGCAGGCATATACAGTAAGTGATTATAGTGCAGTTATATCTCGTGGCTCACAGGTGACGTTTCTCTGACGAGTTGGATAGGGGTGGGGGAGTGGGTAGAGGCCATAATTTAGCGGCCCAGTCTCCTAGAGGGGAGGATAGGAACATAGGATTCACTCCCTGGAGATTGTATTATAGTAATGGCTACCCCTCAGAATCATATGACCAGATAGATATACCCCACTCGATAGGTTGGTAGGCCCTAGGTAGGTAAGTTGGTAAGCTTCAGATAGGTAGGTAGGCAGCAGTTAGGTCACAGGAAGCTTGGCAGTACATGGACCTCAGGTAGGTGGGCCACAGGTAGGAAGATTGGTCCAAGGTAGGGTGGTAGTAATTATGTCACAAGAAGGTAGACAGGTCCCAGTTAGATTGGTAAGCTACAGATAGGTAGGTAGATAGGCCCTAGTTAGGTAGTAAATAGACCCCAGTTAGGTAGGCAGATCCCAGATAGATAGGTAGGCTGTAGGTAGGTCCTGGGTCGCTAAGTAGGCTGTTGCTAGGCCCCAGATAGCTAGGAAAGTAGGTAGGCACTAGGTGGGCCACAGGCTGTAGGTGGGTTAAGATAGGGGCCCATATAGGTAGGAATTGTTAAGGTAGCTTATAGGGGCCCATATAGGTAGGCAGGCAGGCAGGGTTTAGACTCCATTGGTTTAAAAATAAATAAATAATTTACTCACCTGTCTCATGATCCTCCGACGTGATGAGCTGCTGGCCAGCTTCTGATGATACGACATTATCGTGCCGCCCATGTCAGCACTGTGGGCCGGCACTTTGTAGGCTTTAAGCCTAAGACCTTATGCTTACCAGGTGGGTTAGCAGAGCTCTGCTAAGACTGGGCAGTCCTACCTCTGAAAGCTCAGGACACAGGACCCAGGAACTAAGAGACAGGTTGCAGCGGGTCCAACAGTTCCGCCCTCGATCACAGGGCCCACTGGCAGTGAACTGTAGCTATGTTCATTGCAGGCCGGCAGAGCTACAGGGGTAGCAGAGGTAGCATCTGCTACAGGGCCCTCGTCCTTAGAGGGCCCGGCCCAGGCCCCCCAGGAAATGAACTCCTGAAGCAACTGCTACTTCTGCTGCGCCTATAGTTTCATTCTTGACAAAGGTCCAATTAATACTGCCAGATCATGACCAAATGTGACCACCACATGTAACTTCCATTTGTACACAGGCTTTGCAGATGTATAAGTGATAACAATACATTTACATCCAGTCACTCATAGGTGATATCTTCTTTGATGGGAGTCATTCACTTTTCTTTTTCTCTTCCATCCGGCCCAGTCCGCCATGATGACTTCTCCCAGCCACAACTCATCACCGCAGAATTTACCACACAGACAGTTCAGAATCCTAACTTTTCCAGAACCTATATAACTACCTACTTATTGGGTGGAGAAGGAAAGGGGTGGTAGAGTCTATATACCGCCATACCTAATAGGAGCCTATATAGGAAAGCATGGTGATTCTACATCCCCCATAGCAACCCACTTTCCTATGATAGGCAAGCTGTGTGCCTGCTGTGGGTGATGGCATGTAGGTAGGTAGGTATATAGATCCCCTCCGTAGGTAGGTAGCTAAATAGCCCCCAAGCAGGTAGTTTATATAGCCCCCAACTGTAGAGAAATACATTGGTCATCAAAGTAGGACGGTAGGTATATAGGCCAGCCCAGTAAGTAGGCAGATATATAGGTTCCCCAGTAGTTAAGTAAGTAAATAGAGACCTCCTGCAAGTAGGTATGTATATAGGAACTTTCATTAGCTAGGAGGGTATATAGGGCTCCCAGTACACAGGTCCTCTTAGTAGTTAGGTAGGTACAAAGGACCTCCAGTATGTTGGTATGTGTTTAGGGCCCCCAGTAGGTTGATAGGTATATAGTGACCCTAGTATGTTGGTATTTGCATAAGGCCCCCGGAAGGTTGGTTAGTTACACTCTGCCATTGCATCACGCGTCCTGTGCTGTATACTCCAGAAGGCTGCATGACTGCTTGCAACCCACCAGGTTACTCATCGGGGCAGGGAGCTTTCCTGAAAGCTCCCTAATCTGCAGTAGTTTGCAGCTGTATGCACATCCTGGGGGCAAATTACCGGTTTGGGTCAGCGGCAGTTTTAATCAGGGGACAAGCCCCGGCTAAAACTACTTAGCAATGCCCCGTCTAAATCTCAGAGCTGATTCCAAATATACACCAACCCATGGGGCTTCACAGATCCAGTGAGTCCACTAATTATCCAACCCCTAATTTCACAAGAATAGAGCATGCATAAAAACATCCATATGCCCCTCAACCCCAGTGGGACCTGGCAACTATCTTGGTTTTCTTGTTGCTGGGATTGCTGGATGCCAGGCATTTTACTGAAACAGAAGAAGCTGGTGGTCACAGCACTAGACCTTGGACAGTAAGGTATTTTTTTATTTTGTGAGCATAAAAGAGGATTGGTTTATGAGGCACTGTTTTATTAATGGATTGTGCATTATATTATTTACATTTACTTTATGCTCTTTATATAATTATATCTTATTTTACTTTACATTACACGATGGCTTGTAACCAGCAATCTTATAAGGAGGAGCCTTTAAAAATACATTAAGTACATAAATCTGTATGAATACTCAAGGGATAATGCCTCCATAGCTCAGAAGTAATAAAACCCATAAAGTTGTGCTGTAATTGTTTTCACATACAACACAGATATGTCACTTGTACATTGCTGTGCTGTTCGCCTAATCACTGGCAGCATGCTACACAGTATGTAAAACATGATCCCCAATGATACAGAGAGGGTGGCTATGTAGGGCATGGAGTCAGGGAGAACTAGAGATACGATGCATGTGATGATTGAAGTGATTGCAAATGCACAAATCTGACTTAAACTGGAATCTCAGCTACAAATGGTACGTACTCAATAAGTTTTCCAAGACTAAGAATAAAAAGGCTTATACTGTAGATGGTTTTCATTTTACGTTTCAGCTATGTTTTGCTATAGCATAATTTGTTAGTTGTTTTCATGACAGTGCAATCTTTTAATGGCCCTTTATGTAGGGCATACACTAGAGGACAGCTTAAGTATTTTCTCCATGACTCTATAAGGTTTACCGTGACTTCTTATTTTAGAATCTACAATTTCCTTCTGTTAATTACAGGTTTATTTTCTTTATCACAATGGTTGACATCAATCAGTTGCCTCTCACACAATTCTCTCTAAAAAAAACAGCAGTTAGGGGATGTGTTTCCTCATTCCCTAAGAGGATTCTCTCAATACAACACATAAAACATGTTTTCTGATCATCTGAATAACCTGAAAGATGTGTAATATGTTTCCATTTTGTCTTTTGATACAATGTATACTCGCTGCTTTTCCCTTTCTAATGATATGTTTCAATAAGTTTAAAAACAATAGTAGCATAACGATGTGTGAATGGAATGTGGGTCACTGCAAACATCCAGTTGGGCACAGAGGTACCTAAACAGTGCCACATTGTTCAAAATTTAGCCTCTAGAGCCCACCACATTGGATTTGAAACAAAGCTGTCAAAATGTGATTAAAGTGCAGCTTTAATGCACAGTTTGTTTTGTTTTTTTTAAATAGATAGCATTAACCATTTTTACAGTTATTTTTACCCAATAACCATTTTTTGCAGGCTCAATCGTATTTGGACAATTGACTGATAAGCAGTCTTATGGCCGATATGTTTTATTACCCCATTATTTCATGAAAAATTAAGGAATTAAAAGGTCTGGGTCTGATTCAAAGTATAGAATTTATCTGTTCATGGGAACTCTCAATATGTGTCCAAAGGGGTGTCCATGACAGTTAAGGAGGCCATCATCAACCTAAAAAAACAAACCCAAGAAATCAAAAATAGAAATCATAGCAGTAGCCAAATCAACATTTTGTATATATTTAGCAAGAAGAAAAGTGAGTTTAACAGTAGAAAAAGTACTGAGAGAGCACAGATTACAATTAAATTATGTCCTTGGTAAAGAAAAACCCAATCACAAACATCTAGCTATGGGAAATAACTCCAATCCCAGCTATTTAGTTAGCTGTTGTTGTCAGTGCCACCCCAGGATCTAATCTGCTACAGAGGGTTGTTCACCCAGCCTCTGCCAGGCTGTAACAGGGGAGCATTGCAGTATATTATGCATTATAGACAACTTAGTGGGATTAAAGATATTTGAAGACCAAAAGTAAAATAAACCGGAACCGTTTTTGAGTATGTTTGTGGCCCAGATTCTGAAAATGACACCTATTTTCCCAGTTTTGGAGATCTGGCATTGCCACTTTACCAAGTATACGGTGCTGAAAGTAGTGGTCACTCATTATTATACTAAAGAACATTTAGGTTATGTTCACACAACGTATTTGCAGGGCATACTTGGGTGCATAACTTCTCTGCAATGTGCATGAAGTATGCCCAGCAAAAACGGTAAAATCATAGCACTTATTGAGTGTTATGTTAAACTTGCATATTCCCGGGCGCACAATACGTACCTGTAAAGAGAAGTGACATGTCACTTCTTTTGGGATCTTATGCGCCATGAAATACGGAACTGAATAGAAGGCCAGGCTGCAGTGCTGTTGAAAGAATATGCTAGCCAGCACGTACTTTCAACAGCAGGTGTATTGTGGCACGCACAAGTATGCGCCACAATACACCATGTCAACTCAGCCTTAAAGAACACATGCAAACAAAGACATAAATGTACATGAGCAAATTCAATTATAGTCATCTGCACTACATATTTATAAACAAATAAACATCTCATTAGCTAGAGCTGCTAGAACAAAATAAGTGGTATACAGCAATACTCAAATACCCAAAAAAGGTCAACATTTTTAGGCACCAACTATTTTTTTTTTGTCCTCCAGTCTTATTTATTCCACATAGAGAACACTGTTAAAATATGTATATACCCAATACAAGAATTGCTGATTTATGGTCATCCCACCACATAGATAAAAAATGAAATACAAGTGATCAAAATGTTCTGTCTCCCAAAAAGGGTACCAACAAAAAGGGTACTGCAAAAAGCAAGGTCTTACCTTGCTGTGTATTTGGATGGGAAATGGAAAGGTCTGTTTTTTTTATTCTTTCTTCAGTATCAAAATATAAAAAAAACAATAAAAATTTATCACTGTAATCAAACTGGCAGAATAAAAATTGCATTTCATTGTTATTGCACAGTCAAAAATATCACAGTTTTGATTTCTTCCATTCTACCCCACAAATATATGTTTTTGGATTTCAATTAAACTTAACCATTAAATTGAAGCTTTTCCTAAAGAAAAACAATCCAATTTACCCCTTTGTGAAGAGAAAAAAAAAATATGGCTCATAGAGAACAAGGATGAAAAAAAAAAAAAAAATTTGTTAAGTCCTTAGGAGATCAAAAATAATCCTTATATTTTCAATATTACTTTTCCCATTTACTTTTGAGCCTGTGAAAATTGAGTGATTTTGTACAAAACTGTGTACTTTCTAAATGATTAATGCAATATTTTTTGTCAACATCTTAAATTAAGGCTAAAGTCTACACCAATCACATGTAGATAGATTTGTTTCAGATCCATTGTGAGAATATACAGGAACTTAATTATGAAAATAGTGTCACTGACCATATACTTCTGAACCCAACTGTAAGTGATTTTCCCCGGAAACTTGCATGCAAAGTTAGGTGTCAAGGGAGATTCAAATCAATAACTTATTTTTACAGACGGCATTATTTCATTGTTTGCATATGACAAAGGTAAACAAAGATGTAAAAATAATTGCAGCATAAACTGTTTGCAAATATTTTAACAAAATATTGACAACATATTCTCTTTTAACGAATGTGATAAATTGGCTAGAACACGAGAAGGGGCTGTTAAACCAAACAACAGATTAATGATACAATCCATAAGGGCATGTCCCCACTGCATGGGTATTCGGCCGGTTTTTCAGCCGGTTTGCGGTTTTTCAGACCGCCTGAAAAACCGGCCGAAAATGAGCACAATTGTGCTCTATGGAAAACCTGTGCAGCAGTCCCCACTGCACGGGTTTTCCGCCCGGCGGTTTTGTCGCCGGCAGACCGGCGACAAAACATTGAACATGCACAATCTTCCGCCCATCAATGGGAGGGGGGAGGGCTGTTCTCCGCTCATCGCGGAGAAAAGCCGTCCACCCCGCGGCCGTGGGGATGGCCGCAAAACCGGACAAATACTGCCGTGTAAACGGCCCCTAAAGTGTAGGAATGTTATTTGGTGTTAACATGATAATCAATTTCATCTCTATAAATTGCTTTTTTCTAACCTTTACTGGCTTTACCACCGTTTCGCCTAATACATTATAAATATTCGCAAATTTCAATTTGACAAACACTTTAGGGCGACATGTATGATTTTTGGCATTAAGACACCAATTTTTATGTGCATTATATTAGTGTAGAATGTGCCTGATTTATGAACCCGGTCTACTGTGGGTCATAAATCAGGTGCATTGTAGCTCATAAACGTCAATTCTGGCTCAGGTAAACCACTTCAAAAGGGATTTACCCGTTCCCGCAGTAGTGTGCCTGGAATGGCTGTAACGAAGCGATAGGTCTATAGCGTCACACGGTTATAATGCACCCCGTCTCCTACACCCCCTCCACCCCCCAAAATCAGGCGCATTACAAAGTCCTGCGGGCGTTCTGTAATGCGCCTGATATTGGCATACAGGGTGATATTAAACTATAGTGATTTGGGCTGTGCTAGATGTCGGGCTGAAAAGACGCCAGACTTCTGGGGCAGCCCCATTCATACATGTCGCCATTTATATATATTACAAGGGGTATGCCTTCCTAAGAAAATGTACAGGGATATTTAGATCTCCATTTTTTTACCTCATATGCTACCTGTGCCGGTTTGGAAGAAAACACTCAAGGCTAGTGCTTCTCTAACAGGCAGATGGCCCCCAGTTGTTGGTGTGGCATGTCTGGAGATGAAGATTTGATAAGAGTAACAGTGTGCTGTTTTCTCCGTCTGCACAAAATATAAAAGCAATAAATACATGCATAAGGTTTTTTTTCTGTACATGGCAGCATTAGCATATACATTCCTACTTTCCTCTTGAATTAACTGTAAATTGATTACTGCCCATACAGTTATAAAACTGGCTGGAGCAAATATTGCATAAGCTTCCTTCATCCTTGAAGGAGACTCCTATTTTAGGTCTTAAAAAGGTATCCCCATTTAATTAATTAACTTTAAACACAAGGACAAAGGTTAATAAAGATGTTTACTAAGTTCATTGCTCTTCCAATTTTGTTTTATTTCAGAGTTAGAGCAGTTTTTTTTCCTGCTTGTTTACGCTAGCTCCAGGTGCAAAACTAGAGACACCTGGGTCCTATAGCATACTCCCCTACCAGCCCGTCTTCTGACCACAAACATTTACAGCTTATATTCTTAATATACAAGCATGCAGCTGGGTGTACACCTAGGAATTAATAACAACGAGCAAAACACGACTCCTACTCTAAATGTAACCCAAGCATGCTCGACTACCAAACAAAGTATTCACTGTTACCAGAAAGCTAATATTACCAATATTGCTACTACGTAGGGACCAAATAGTACCTCCAGAACATGGCCACGATTACCACAACGTTGGGAGAAAAGATTATAACATCACTATCACACACTGTTTATTCGAAGTACAAGATTCTGAATAGAGTCAAAGGCATGCAATGTTCCTGCATACCAGTGACCTAATGTAGTGGTAATTACACAGTGCTACATAAACTTGTATTACTGACCTTATAATGACCAGTATGTGATATGATACCAGGGTTATATAGGTGCTTTGCTCGCGAAATATAAGTGTATTAGTAGTACATATTACCAGTCCAGGGACTGACACAGTGTTAGGTGTCTTCTCTGATGTGTCCATGTCGACTTTCCCTTTTCTTCTCCATCAGGCAAGCCTTCCAGATATTCTCCAGCACCAGGAATTTAGCTACCACTATATTTTAGAGAGATCCTTATCTTTTCCAGCACCTCCCTGCTGGCCTCGTGCGTAGTTTTCAAACCAGAGACTTCAGACCAGCATGCGTCCGGTTGCCTGGGGCGTATGTGGCAGTCCTGACCGCGCTACGTGTATCTGGGCAGCGCAGGCCCGGGGCGCATCGTTCCTCAAGGCGCCTCGAGTTACCCTCTCGTTGACACGCAAAATCAAAGATGTCCTGTACTTCGGGTGTCCTTCCTGCCGGCGGTCTGATGCTACAGCGTTCACATCGTCACTTATGGTGCTTTGGTATTTATTTTTTCTTTCTCTTTTTTATATCATCATGCGTCTGGTTCTTTGCTTACTAGATTGGTGATTGCTCGAGGAAGGGGTTTGGGTTGCGACCATTTGCTGATACCTCCCTTCCTCATAACCCCTGCTGGATGTTTAATGTTTTTGACCAGTTCAGTAGAAGCGTCTCCGTTGTCGTCTCCCTTGTGGTTTTCCTGTTACTCTCTGTCTCCTTTGTACCGTACCTTACGTCCTGTCTCTTACTAATTTAACCCCTTAACCCGCTCTGTCCCGGACCTGCTGTCTGTGCTCCGGGATCAAGCAAGTTTTTGTGCCAATGAATTCGGTATAGGATGGGCGAATTTTGTTCAAAATTCAGATTAGGTAACTTCGTAGAATTTTCCGACAGAATTAGTTTTGGTCAGGTCCCGGAATTACTTCGGGACAAGATTGTGTTAAAAACACAGCTATATTTCCAGGTCTTGCGTCCTCGAGGCTGTTCAGGGTGCCTGTGCAGATAGGAACATTGTGGCATGCTTGTAAATATGCAGAGGAGATGCTTGTATTCAGGTCTTCATAGCAGTTGGTTGTGTCTGTGGAGTTTGAAACGCATATGACTATTAGACTTCGATCGTTTCACTAGATGAAGAATTCCCTGGGCACTTAAGTGGGCACCTAAGTGAGGCGAAAACTGACCTAAAAAGAACTTGAAGTGGAAATGTAGCATCGATAATGTCATGGCCAGCGGACAGCTGGAAACACCACCCAATGCGCGGGGGCTCAATCGGTCCTTGGCAACATTCATGTGACAGAAGTGGGGAGGAGATGGCGGCATAGCCACAGCAGCTTCGAGGTAAGGCAGTGGGCACAATGACATTTGGAGTGGAAAATAAGGAGGGAAGCAATCCCAGCATGGCACTCAATTACTGAGCGAGAGGTCACGGCAGCAGCCCACAGCAATGCATGACGCTAGTCAGAGAGTGGCACATTGACATTCTGAGAGTGGCATGAAGAGGAGTAGGTACAACAGTGTGGCACAAATGAATACAAGTGTGTAGGTACCAGGGCAGCAGCCACAGCAGCAGCATGATGTCAGACAGTGGCACAATGACATTCTGGATTTTGGTGAGCCAAAAACAAGAGTAGGCCACAGGAGTGGCACCAATGAAAGGACGCGTGTGGAGGACACAGGCAGGAGCACACAGCAGCGCAGCTATGCAGGTGTCAGACAGTGGTTCAAAATGATTAGATGTCGGGAGGTTGGCAACGACAGGTGTAGGCATCAGAGTGGCCAATGACACAGTGGTTGGAGGTCACACGGCAGTGACCAAACAAGAGCAGCATGCATGAGGTCAGACAGTGGACACTATGACGAGTGTGTAGTGATGACAGGAGCAACAGATAGCACAGTCGCATGAGGTCAGAGAGTGGCAAATGGCTGGGTGTGGAGGTATGAACCGCCTAGCAGCAAACAACAGCTGAGAATTTAGGCACGCCTATCATTGAGGTCACGATCGTGTGGCACGCAATGACACAGTGTGGAGGGTCATGGCGGAGCTGCATCAGCACAGCGCTTGATGTCAGAGCAGTGTCACTTGGATCAGGGTGTGAGCAGGTGATCGGAGCCAGCGAACAACGCACCATCGGACAGCAGCAATCAGATGGTCACACTGTCCAGTGGCACAAGGGAAACAGTGCTGGACGGTCATGGCCAACAGCTCTCCAAGACTCAGGCCAGTCCACTTGCAAGCCAATACGAAGGTCAGCAGCTGAGTGAACCTATCGAGCAGAAGATAGTCGGCGGTCCGTGCGTTGCTCACAAAGAAATGTCACCAGTCAAAACACGCCAGTGGCTAAATGTTGGTGTGATAGGTCAACATGGAGGAAACTGGTCAGCAGATGTGTGGCATCCGGCGAATACCCCGGGTGGCGGCTTCAGATACGCAGTGGCCTGAGGCAGGGATTAGCTTTGAATCCTGACTCTGTTTCTATGAGTTTGGCGTGATGGCTGAAGTAGTGGGTCGCCTAAGGCATTGTGGGCACTTGATGGAAACCTGCCAATAAACGCCTGTCATCATGCTTAATAAAACAGTCAGGTCGTCCGCACCCATTTACCCACCGAGTGGTACAAGCGGGTTCTCACTTGGGGTAACGATGGCCCCCGCTGCAATGACTCACCCAAAACGCTCTGAATGCCACACTACTGGACACGAGGGAAGGGGAAGAGGGGAACAGCTTACGCCACTGCTCAAAACTCGGCCATGTTGCGGCCCACACATCCAGTTTGGCTGATACCAACTGCAGTTAGTCCCTGGCGGATCTTCTAAATGCCATGCGGCTGTAATGGCAGAGTGCAGTCCATAAGTAGGCCACCCACCTCGGTTGGTTCAGGGACTGCTCCAGTCATGCTGTTGCCTGCTGCTGGCCGACTTGCCCTCACCTCACATAGGCGTGATTTCGTTGAAGGAAGGCACTGCCTCTCAGTGACTCCCCTAGACTTAGGTTAGCGGCGGACTGCGTGCTCGTGTAATAACTGCTCCTAGACCCCCCCCATTCCCTTCCGCCCCAGCATTACGCTCGCAGGCAGTAGTTACCGTGACGTGCTGTAGCGAAAACCCCCCAAACACGGTTCAGACAACTAGGTACGAGAGAGGACGTTGCCGCACATAGGCAGCGAGCAACTGACTACGGAGGATTTCTTAGTATTTGAGTTTGTCCTCCCTGCTCAGTAGTGGGAAAAAAGGTTCACCACTTTTGGAATGGTAGTGAGGGTCATATAGGGTGGTGAGCAGATAGTCATCCCTCGGCCAGATGGTGACTATTTGGTGCTGTCCTACTAGGTCATGGCAGTATATCAGCATGCTGCGGTAAGGCGGCTTGTCTGCTAGAATCAAGTTGTTGTCTACCGAGGGGATCCCTGCCTCTTTCTCACTGTTATATGCTACGATATTTGCTGCTAGTTGTCGGAGGCGATCTCTGACTCATCTTCCTAATCTCCATCTACCTCCTCCAGCGTGTTCCTTCCTCTTCACTCCTTGTCACCGTGGGTTAGAAAATCCAATCGATTTCACCAGGACATGCTTCGTGTGCTTCCGCAATGTGTGTTACTTCCATCCTCCTCCTGTCAGTTCTTAGTCCCCAAGTGGACTCATGTAGGTCGCCGCAGCTGTCCTCTCAGTGTCCCATGCCCATATGTATATTTTTCTAGCATCGGTGTCCTAGGACATGAAGGCTGATGATTGACGTTTATTTCTTTCCGTAGTTTAGCTTCCTGGCGACTGGACAAATGGTACGTACGACCTTCCAGCGAATGGCAGGACTAAGCGCAAACGGCAGGTGTCACGCCATGTTGCTGCCACTGGCTGCACCAATCAAAGTTACACATGGAGGAAGTACTTCTGTCTTTGCCTGGATCGATCAAAAAAAATCAGTTAATGTGCCTTTGCGCTCTGTTCAAGTTCAGGTCGGTTTCTAACATGTGCAGGTCTTGTGGGAATTCCAACGGGTAGGAAAGCATCGTCATATCAGGAGTGGTGTGGGGCGATGGCCGTTCTGCCCGCATGCAACGTCGAGTGAGGGTTCTAGTTCCTGGCTTTGTAGTGAATTGGAGAAGTGCAATGCAAAGTTTCATGTGCCATTTGTGTAAGAATCTGTTTTCTGAAGATCGAGGAGGAAGACTTCGAGGAACCTTTTTTTTTCCAACCAGATTTGAAACACGTGCTGCCATCCTCTCTTGTGCAGCGCAGACAGCAATGTTCCTCCCATTGTCCGTCAACCATGGTTCTGATTTGACAGTTGGCTGCGATGAGAAAGCAACCCCACATCGATTTCTCTGTCTGCATGACGCGGATGCCTCGCGCTCTCTACCGACCCGTGTGTGACTTTCGTTCGATCCTCAAGGGAAGATAACAGGTGTCAGAACCATGAGTGACATCCGCTGTGCCCTGCACATGTGGTATGATGGAGCAGTAACTTGTGGAGGCTGAGATGATGTGGTGGTGGTCGGGAGGAGGCAAGCGGACATTGGCGCAGGTAGCCACAGTTTGACTTACGTGAGGATGAAAGCGCCGTCTTCTGTCCAAGTTGTTTGGTGTTGTTGGGCAGGAAGCACATTCACCCAGTTGGGCCCTGTCGCGCATACAAGGGCGACTGATGTACTGCGCCTCTGATACTGTAGTTACAGCTCCAGAGTGTGACGCCGCAGCTGCCCGATGCATCCTTTGGAACTCTAGAACCCGATAAGCTCATACTTGGGACTGGCCCCACTGTCCTTCTGTTCTACATTTATGTAATGCTGAGTACGTACCGTTGTTGGAAATAAATTACGGCTTTGGAACTCTCCATCATCTTTCGGCTCGGCACAAGCCTATTAGTTCTTGACGGTGCAGAGATCCCACCATTTGGAATAAGGGAGTGGGACTGCTAGTACCTAAAACAGACTTGGATCAGGCAACGGCTAATGCTTCTGCACCCTTTTGGATGGTTGGACGCAATACTGTTGTCTCTTTGTGCTAATCGCCTCGCTGAATGTCTGCTGCTGGCGCCATGAGTAGCGAGGGCAGAGCAGTGACGCATCTGACAGCCCGGCGATTGATGCAGAAGAGAAATCATCTCCCTCTATTGACGGGTTATGAGTGGAGCATTGATGGCATGTCAATGGCTTGATTTGCACGAGCTGGCGCGAGCTGCTGTGCTGCTTGCCTGCGGCAGGACAGGATGGACACCACATCTGAGGCCACGTTTCTACCAGGCCAACGGATGGTGCGCTGCATGTAGTTGAGAAAGAGGCCGTGGTGCGATGGCAACCGTTAGCTCCTGGCCCCGCTTACTTTCTGCTCACAACAGATTGCTACCTATAACCATATTAGGCACCATCCCCGATGTCTTGTGCAAAGAATTGCCCTCACCGCCAGAGTATCTGATTTTACCGCCAACGCTCCGCACTGTGTGACGTACTGCCGCCCCGCTGCCTCACTGAGCCCTGGTGACGCTACTTTCTTGGACCTGCGATGGACGGGTTTTCTACCACAGTGGCGCTTGGCTCCCGACCTGCCCTGTTGCCTCCCCTGCTAGACTCACACGTCGCCACACGCCTCACCTCCACTTAGTGTGTGGACTTGCGCTCGATGCTGACGATGCAAGCTGATGCTCCTCTTCTTCCTGAAGATGAGTAGAAAGCCATTGCTTCACCCGGCTCCTGTGCGGTTCAGGTACATTCATAATCCAATTTGTGTTTTTCATCGTCAACTGCTGTCCTCATCACCCGGTCTTGTGGTATGCAGAGGCTGGCACCCCTCTCAACATGACTCCCATGCACTGCTACACTCATCTTTACTTTTGCCGCCTACCGCAACAAGAGAAAGCAGGGAATTATTGGGCCCTGATTTCTTCAGCTGCCCAAGTAGTGCTGACTCGCCTCCTCATGTGAATTGTTCATCCTCGCTATATAGTGGCGCTGCGTGAGCCCAGACCACATAGTAGATCTCTGGGCTGAGGGAATCCGGATGGGACAGGGCGGGGTTAAGGACAAGGTGAGGGCGGCTGACTTGCGCTCACTGGGCAGATGCGGTCGGGGTGCCATATACGTGTAAGGGTTGTGTTCTGACGTTCCACCGGACTCTTGCTGAGGTTGTGTCAGATGTCGATCTGGATCGGAAGTGGTCTGACCTAGTCAACCATAAAGAACATTGGGTTGTACATGAACAACACACAACGGCCGCTAGATGAACAGCGGCAGTTCTGGCTTCACCGAGTGGCCCCGTGCTGCGACGTCCCCTGCTGTGCTGCGACCTGGAGCCATCTGCTCAGGATTGTTTGTGCCACCTGACCCTCAGCAGGTGAAGAGCCTACCCACCTCTCCTGTCTGACATACTGTTTGTTCTAATATGTACCACGACACTTTTTGATGAAGATATCGTTATATGATAAAATGCTCTCCCTGTATTGACCTGCAAATGAAACCAACTAACAAGCTTTTTAGGGTTAACACTTGACTATAAATTGCCTACACAACAATGGAGGAAAATCTTTACTTGCATGTGCTACGTTTAAAAACACTGTGTATTTTAATGAATATAAAAGCTCACAAACAGCGCTTAATCAACCTTCGGGATATGAATTATGCTAACACGGAAAATATATCTTCTTTGGCCGGTGAAAAAGAACGTTCTTTTACTAAGTACAACTGCAGAAAAATACTTAGGTTAACCTGCCTGGATGTTAAATTAAGCAAAAGAAATGTGCTGCCAACCAATTACCAGCTTTGCAGCTGTTTTAAAAGAGTGTATTTTGTACGGTACACAACAACAGAAATAACTTAGTACTTAACCTTCAAATAGAATTATGCAACACGGCAAAATTTCTTCTTGGCGGTTGAAAAAAGAACGTTTCTCTTTACTCAAGTACAATGGCAGAAAAATATGAGTTAACCCCTCTTGGATGTATTCTTGCGCAAAAGAAATCGTTGTCTGCCAAACAAAAAAACCAGCTTTGTTGCGTGCCTGTTAAAACCGGCGTGCTATGTTTATGACGAACACAACAACAGAAAAACTTATAATTAACCTTCGGATATCTGAATTATGCTGTGTCAGGCAAAATTTCTCCGTTTGGCTCGCGTGAAAAATGTGTGTACATCGTTTTCTTGGTTTGTGACTTAAGTATAAACTGTCAGGTAAAGATACTTAATTAGACCTCTTGGAATGTAAATTGAACAAATAGAAATGTGCTGCCAACAATTACCAGCTTTGTATATGCCCGTGTTAAAACGGACATTAGTATTATCGGAACACTACAACAGAATAGCTTGTAATTAAACTTTGGTTATGGAAAATATGCTAAGGCAAAATTTCTTCTTGTGGCGGTGAAAAAGAACGTTTCTTTTTAGTGAACAAAACAGCAGAACAACGCTTAATTAACCTGTATCTAAATTGCGCAAGATAAAATGCAGCAACCAAAAATTAAGTGGTATTGGATTTGTAAAAATGGCTGTTTCTTTATCTGAAATACAAAGGAACAGGCTTAAGATAACACTTGGATATTCAATGTGCTCAAGAACTGAGCAGTCTGCATTAAAATGTACGATCAGCCTGTGATAGTGGACGCCACACTGGACTTCAGTTCTCTAAATTCTCCTACACCTATGCGGACTTGCATAGAACCGTCAAGATAGAGGCACAGTCTTTTGAGACAAGCTGTGACACCCCCACGTCAAAAAGAAATCTCTCTCTATAAACAGGGAAGTTGTTTACGGGTTTTATTTTTGGAAGGATATCATAAAGCGCAGCAGCAGCGGCGAGCACCTTCCGCAGTACACAGCACAGTGAGAAAGAGGTAAACACCCGTGAATCGAACCCAGAAGCGGCTCATGCGCGCCGGACTTATATGGATGTCACATAAGCAATCGCTCGCCAGGTACTGATTGGGACGTATCTAGTGCACATGTCATGTTAGGCTACGCCTTTCTTTCATGCCAGACTATCTTTGCCCATGTAACGCCATGAATATTGTGGCTCGCAGACCATTTTGTCAATCAAAAAAACACGTTGTGTGATACCCATCATGAGCCACCCAGCGTGCGAGAACTTGATGACCCAAAATCTGTCAGCATTCTTCGTGGCCGAAGATCGAAGTGTTTCCCATGAAAATTCTGTAAACCGTAACAATTCCGAGTGCTTCGTTTAGAATTGCAATGTCGCCGTCTCTCTAGCCTGGTACCTTACCACACTTCGGCTGCCTCTGCAAGCTAGTTGCGTCAGGGGTAGTGACCTGGTGTAATCCCGCTGCAGTAAGTCCATCCCGCTTGCAGCGGGCTCTGGTGAACACCAGGACCCACTTAGACTCTGCCCTGGTGCGGCTTGCACCATCGCTTGCAGCGGTCCAGTGGATCCACTACCCGTTCCAGCATTACACTGTTTTCCACCTTTGTGCAAACTTCCCATGGATGGGAGAGCAGGTAAAGGTCATAGCTTAAAGATACAGGACGACATGTATGATCGGAGTTTGCACTGTTTTCCGGGACGGTATACTGGGTGGTGCCTCACAGTGATGGCTCTGCTGTCGGAGTGCGAGTAATTGCGCTGTTAGGCGGAACCTTGTGCCACTTGTATTGGATGCGCCCTAACATAAAAGGGAGCGTCGCAAGTGGCGCTGCGCTCGTGGCAGCCGGGACGCGAAATTAGGGATAAGTAACTTGAGGCATGCATGATTGCGTGTTGGCAAAAAGTGAGCGCGCCATTCCAGTCTCTTTACAGTCCGCAAGGCAGACTAGTTTTAAGTGTGGTCTATCTGAGCGGAGAAGTCGCAAGGGGAAGGAGCTTTATCTCTTTGTAATGTGCTGTAGTTTCGTACACTTACAGCAGTACAATACTAAAATAAATGATTGTCTAGAAGAATAGATAATTAAGAAAGAAATTGTCCTGCTTGGGAGGACCACAAGGTCCCCCAGCAAGACATGTGCTCGTGCTGCCTTTTGTTGTATAGACTGAATTGTATTAATAGTTGAAAAGCAGCCCAGATACATCTAAATTGTTGCTGTGGGAAAATATTAAATAAAGTATTGGACAACTTTCAGTGGCTTATTTGATGTTAAATTAGTGTAATTGTCACGGAGAGACTTTGGAATACTTTTTATAGTGGAGTAATTTTTTCATGAGGAGAGAACTATATATATATTGTCATTAATTTTATTGGTATACAATTTTACTAATAATTGCTTTTTGTTGGAGGCACCTTGGATGCTTTTATTAAGTACTTCATTTAAATGACTCAATCCATTATATTCTTGTAGTGTGTAAGGCTCTTTTCCCCAGGATTCTTTCAGGGAGAATTTGTGGGACGCAAAATCGTCCGGATTGTACACTTGCAAATATGTGCACCACTTTGTGACACATAGTTTGCACACGTACTTCAGGGACGGATTTCACGGCGGAAAACGCAATTCCCCTCATTTTTTACAGTATCCAACTTCATCTGTTGGCATCCCAAAGCCACTGCAGGACCTCTGAGGTAAGCCTTGGTTGTGATCTGAATCTAAGGAAATCGGTCTTGTCTCCTTCCCGTTCTTCATCTGTGATGTCGATAGGCCTCTCAACGGGATTGCGAGACAGTGTATCTACGTTAACATTCCCTTGTCCTGGATGATACTGTGTTTTGAAGTTATACATGCTGAGCTTGGCCATCCACCGTTTTTCAAAAGCCCCCAACTTGGCATTTTCCAGATGTACAAACGGGTTTTTGTTGGTCATGAACATGAACTGCACACCAGTCAATATATCACCGAATTTCTCTGTTATGGTCCAGACTATTGCCAGCAATTCCAGCTTGAAGGAACAATAGTTATACATATGCTTCTCATCGTCCCTCAAGATCCGACTGGCATATACAATGACTCTCTCCTGGCTATTCTGCACTGGGGGTTAACACTTCGTCATCCCATAAACCTGTTTCACTCAGACTGTCCCGTAGGTGGTGTAGTACAAAATGTAATACGGTAAAGTTTTGCGTAGAGCTAAAATTGGAGCACTAGATAAATAGTCTCTTCAAATTCTAAGAAGGACCATTCAGTATCTCTTCATTACAATGGAAGATACTGTGTCGCTTCGATGTCTTGCTGGAGGGGTTGTCCCTGAAAAAGAGCATAAACAGTAAGTATGCAGCAATCTTTGCAAAGTATCTCTTAGAGGAAAATGCAACCTCTTGGAGTGTACCCACGAAACAGGAAGGGACCTCAGATCATTGGCCATATGAGTGGTGGGCCGCTGCTGCACTGTCCGAACTTTGGCATCGATGGGTTGAACCCCATTTTTTGGAGACTACATGGCCTAGGTACGACTTATACATTTCCCTTAATAGACAAATTATATTTGAGGAGAGAATTTCAAGTTGTGAATACCATGTGTCTCCAATCTTTTTAACACTCGATCAAAGCTCGATCAGTGGTGTTCATGCATATGAGGGTGACGTGAGAAAATATCGTTATACTTTGGTCTTCATCCGCGGTAAAAATGGAGCTGAGCATTCATAATGTCAAATCCCAAAATACTCAGCTCCATCAGTCTCTGTAACATGAATGGTGCATTATTCAGATCAAAAGACATGTGTAGTATTTTAAACAGCCTCATGGGGGTAGAGAGTTGTGAAGGCTGCGCTTCACGCACTCGGTCCACTTTTATGGCATATAGGCACCTGCTCGAATAACCATTGCCAGCTTCCAGGTGTGTAGCAGAAATATCTCGAACATGATCCCAGAGCTCGTGAGCAAAGTCTGTCGATGCGGTGGCAATGGGTAGCATGTCTTTTGCTCTGTTGCAAGCGGTGACGAGACAGCTTATAATTCGCACGCAAAACCCCAAGAGTCCCGTCATTCTTTTTACTAACATGACTGAAGAGGCCTAGGGACTCTTACTGGATTGAGTCACTTGTTGTTCCTGCATTTTCTTTAGCATGGTGTCTTACCAAGCTCTTGATATAGGCTGAGGCAAATCTGCCCGATACACGGCTGAATTCGGATGGGCTAGATCCCCGCAGAGGATGTTCATGCTGGTAAATGTTATTCTCTGGAGAGGTTAGATGAACAGAACATCCACTGATGATGGGGAAACAGCCCACCATATGAGCCACCAGAACCAAAGACTATTTGCCTTTTCCTCCATAGTCAATTTAGCCCATTCAGTGCACACTTCGCTCATGACACTCTGAATTGAGGGGAGGGTACTCTCTGCCCTCATCTGACAAAGGGTCAATACTTCTGCTTCTATCTGAGCCTTCTACAGCTCCCAGTAAGACTGCCCTAAGGTTTGCACTTCCTGCACTGGTATAGTTTTGCCATATGTTCTTGAGGAGGCAGTCACTATGTGGTCATTCATGTTCATGACCCAAACCAGAACTCAATCATCTTATATGTCATACAGAGTGTGCCTCACTGCTACACCTTCCATCTGGAGAACGGGTTACACCACTACTGTAGTACCTTGTAGCTTCCTATCTGTATCTATGGGTAGTGAGATCAGTATCGCATGTTTCGCCTGCACACATACTCGTTGGGAATGGGGTGTTTTAATGCTGTCCAGCCTGCCCGGCTGACCAAATTTTATCTGGGGCACCTATCCAAAAGCCACTTCAGAGCCTGTTGGGTTGTAGGCGCGAGTCATCAGGGGCATGCTTCCTGTACTTTGGCCCTAACTTATGAGTCATCAGTCTGTCAACGGCTTGTAGCACGTTCATACGGAGAATCACTGGTACTTGTGAATCCATAGTATTCTGTACCACCCCTATGCCTTTTCCTTTCACAAGCTGTCCCCAGACCTCGATGTCAGCTTGTATGACCCCTAAAGTCTGTATCAGAACATTATCGACAGCTTTTAAAGTCAACCAGGATGCACTATCTTTAAACAAAGTAAGTGGAAAGTATTCTCTCAAAACGCACGCCCTAGCGGAGGGTGGTAACGCATGTGCAAGCTGTTTTACTAAATAGGCAAGTTCCACCCCATGAAACTTAGCTTTGACCACTGGACTCTCCCCAACTAAGTCCTTATGCTTTAGCAGGGGATCATATTAACTATTGATGTTTTCTTCCAATCCATAGGCAAGATCGTAGTTATAAATCACCCCATGTTAGCACCTCACTTTCCCTGTAGTTATTGATCACGTGGCCAATTTCATATACTTGTCATCTACACCTTAGTTGTTATCTATTATCTGATAAGGTTTTCCCCCGCCGTTTGGATGAATCCTACCCTAGCCACCCTACCCTAAGGCATGGTACATCAGCCTACCAATTTGAGTCGACAAAGTGTCCTGAAGCTCCTTCAGTGCTTCCTCAAGGGAATTCATTCTTATGGCACCAGCTATATAAGTAGGGCCACATTAGTAAAAAAAATAAATAAATACTTAAACTCACCTCTTTCACTGTTCCCCAATGAGCTGCATTTCAGCTTCTCTTGTGTACAGATGTACCAGTCAGGGACGTTGCCAGGGTCCTAAAACATCCAGGGCCCAGGCCCTTTGCGTTAAGTTTTGTTCAGTAGGGCTGGGTTCACACAACATTTTTTCATGCCACATTGTGAACTGTGGCATGTATCTTTACAGAAAAAAAACTTATGTTCCACATAGATCCTGTCCATCACCTCAGCAGTCACTGTTCAATAAAAATCAGCGATGACAAATTTGCTTTTTCAAAAGCGCTCACCTACACTTGACAGTGAAATACCCCTAAATAACAGTCACCAAAAATACACCTATACATGAAGAAAATATACCAAACAAATCAGTTACAAAAAAATCTCCTACAAAACCAAGACCCAAAACTATTACTTCTTAAGGATCAAATAATACTGCCAGACCCTGACCAAACGTGACCACCACATGTGACTATCAGTTGTACACAGCCTCTGAAGGTATTTATTAATGCCATACAGTGACCATATAGTGGTAGAAACTAGTTGTATGTAGGCTCTGCATACAACTCAGAAATATAAGTGATTACACTGAAGTTACATTTAGTGACTTACAGGAGACGTCTTTTCTGATTGGAGTTGTTCACTTTCCCTTCCCTTCTCCATCCAGCCCAGACCACCATGATGACTTCTCCCGGCCATGACTCGTCTCTGCAGAATTTACCACACAAACATTTTAGAATTCTCACTTTTCCAGCACATATATAACTATCTTCCGGGGGGTTTATATAATTCCCATCCTAATGGGAATTTATACAGGAAAGCATGGCAATGCCCCATCCCCCCAGCAACTTGCTTTTCTATTATAGAATGGGATAGGGAGTTCCTTTATAGGCCCCTATTAGGTAGTATTATAGGCAGGTAATATGGTGCCCAGTATATATATAATTAGGTAACAATGCCCCCAGTATATATATAATAAGATACTATGGCCCCCAGTGTATATATAATATGATAATATGGCCCCCAGTGTATATGTTCTATTATAATATGGCCCCCAGTGTATATATTATATAATATGGCCCCCGGTGTATATAATAATATTGCCCCCAGTGTAAAATATAATATGATTTAAAATGGCCCCCAGTGTATATATAATATAACATTATGGCCCCCAGTATATATATAAAAATATGGCCCCCAGTGTATATAATTAGATAATATGGCCCACAGTGTATATATAATAAAATGACCCCAGTGTATACCTTATCTAATAAGATAATATGACCCCCAGTGTATATATAGTATGATAATATGGCCCCCAGCGTATATATAGTAATATGTCCCACAGTGTATATATAATATGATAATTTGGCCCCCAGTGTATATATAATATTATAATATGGCCCTCAATGTTTACAGTTCGGTAATAAGAAATATATAAAATAAAAAATTACAGTACTTACTATCCATGCGCCCTGAAGCTTCCGCTGGGCTCCGTCTTCTTCCCGACACAGGAGGCGTGACAGCATCACGCCGTGCAAGCAGTGGGATGATGTACTCAGACCAACTGTGCCGGACACTCCAGAGGGCCGCAGGCCTGCGTGCGGCTCACCGAAGTGCTCCACGGAGCAGGAAGCGGACGCACATACAGCTGAAGAGACTGTTGGCGCTCCTGGCCCACAGCAGAAGCCTGGAACCTGATGAGGTTCAGAGCACAGGCAGTTTTACCCGGGACTTGTGCCCCGGATAAAACTGCATAGCGACGCCCATGGCACCAGTCATTCTGCAAACATTAATAATATACAGTACCAATTAATAATATGACAACATTAGAGATTTATATGTGTTATTATTATTATTTTTTAGAAAAATCTTGATAAAGTTGCTGTATATCCAAATATTATGGTTAAGCACAACTGCTAAGACACATTAAAAACAATTAACAATGTAACACCAAAATCAGAGTGGCGTATCACCTCAAAATTGGAAATCACAGGGTAAATAAAGGATTGATGCATAATGGTAAAACAACCATGTGCCAAATGATGTCAAATAACGATATAAAGGTATATATAGTAGGAAACATAAATAAAAAAAATATAATACAATTTCATCATAAGGATATCAATGTTAAAATTAACTCAAAGTATATTACTTAACAACCATATATATAAACCAATTACTCCAAGAGTACCCAACCTGAGAAGAATGCCCCCAAAAAATAACATATGTGCTACCTGCACTGCAATCCTGTGGATGATAAGGCTCTTTCCCATGCTATAATTAAATGAACCTGACTTTTTAGGTCCATGCAAGGGATTATGTTACTGGTTTCCATGCTTATACCTAAAACAGTTAAGATTATTCACAATTACTGGTTGAATGGCACACCAATAAGAGATTTACAGCAATTTATAAACGTTCTTATTCACTCTTATTATTTTAGCAGTTGGAGAGCAAGGAACTCTGTATTGTTCTTGCACACGAGGCCCTTCCTGTTTGTGTCAGTCCTTGCCATGGGATGTACTCCATTTATCCCTGAGACTGAGATAGTCTATTAACACTTTCCTGACTATAAAACCTTATTCATTGCTGCTTCCATAAATCATGTACAGCCTGTTTAATTAAAGGAAAAAAGAAAAAAATCTATAACATTTTAAATATAAAACTTATTTGGCAAATTTACTAAAACTGTTTACTGTAAACTTAGTCTGGACAGTGACTCATGCTCTTTGATAACACTAGTCAACAGTCATTTTGCCTCTGAATTGTGAAATATAAAATTTTTTGAAGTAAAACATGTTTTCCATCTCTCTGATGTCCTCTGTTTAAATGGTAAAATCAATATCTTTATTAATTTTAATAGTCTGATATAATTAATTATTTGGTTGTAAAATATAATGGTATTGGTAATTTAAGGTTGCTGACTATGAGAGGCAGATACTCCGTTTGTCAAATCAGTCATGCTATGCTGGTTAATCAGCTGTTTGCATATTTCTATTTTTTTGGGGGAGCGTCGAGACAGAAAAATCCACTAAAAAGTGAAAGAATACTCTGGGAGATTTTCGTTTGTTGCTGGAAAAGAAAATGTGAAAAATACTCCATTGGTAGAACCGAGTAAAATAATTTTGCCTCCTCTTCATAAAAAGTTGGGGATGATAAAGAACTTTGTTAATGCTCTTGATAAGGAAGGTGACGTTTCAGTCATTTGAGAGAAATGTTTGCGTTTGAGTGAAGCCAAGCTAAATGAGAGCATATTTGTTGGGCCTCAAATTAGGGAATTATTAAAAGATCCGAATTTCGATGCTGAGCTAAAGAGTTAGCAGCCACCAAGACATTCATGCCATGGAGCTACATTTCCACGGATGCTGGAACTCTGCAATGATTGGTAGTTACTGTTTGTTTCTGTTGAGATAGTTTGATGAGACACCTTACAAAAGAAAAGCATTCTCATCATATTTTTCCAAAGGAAATTGACTGTAAACTTTGTACATTGGATTAATATGTTTGAGGTATTCCTTGTTAGCTAGAGTTCATAGTTTAGTTAATATGTAACATAATTTCATGCATGAGTCTTATTTTTCCTTCTAATAGCTAAAAAAAATGGTAAATTCAGTTTTAAACCTTTGCTGCCATGGACTTATGCAATACGTATATGCAATATACAACTCTGTACTGGCTGCCCCTACATAGTCAGGGTAACTGTACTGATAAAGGTTACCCAAACCTCCACCTTTTACCAAATAAACTCTAAAATCCCTACTCTCGGTACCTATTCAGCAGGAACAATAATAATATGCAAAGGGGAAAGAGAGGGGAATGGTCTTCAAAATTTCCCACACACCCAATAAATGAAACAAGGCATCGAAAGGGCAGAGGTTGAGGTTGTCCTAATCGGGGGCAGTTACCCGAACTATGTAGGATCAGTTGGAAAAGACTATAACAGGGCTAGACTTATGGCCAAATGGTTGTTTTATGCCTCTTTTATGTATTTTTTAACTGTCTGAATTTTTATGTTTTAAAGCTATCAATTTACAGGTTGATGAATTATGATTTAAGTATTAAATTAAAATCCATAATTTTAACCTTTAAATGATAGCCATAATACTATATAAGTGACACCAGGAAGAAATAGCCCAACTTTTTACTGTTCTCTATCCATCTGTACAGCCTTTAGTAACCCAGGCTTGAGATTTAGGAGTTTTCCTTTATTGTATTATTTAGGACAGGACAGAGGGGTACATTTTCTTCTAGCAAAAGAGTAAGAAGATGAGCAGTTCTACTTCTTAAATCCATTGCAGCCTTCGCGGTGGTCCAGAGGATCCACATATACCCGGCTTCCACTGTAACAACTTGTATATGCCAAGTCAGTTATGCCAAGTAGATATTGGCATGAATTACATGTATAGCCTCGTCACACGGCTTATTTTTGTCCGCAGATTGGCGCCGTCCCGTGTCCGATTTTGCGCTGCAGAAAGGGCGCAACCCGTCGAGTAAATTACTCTCATAGGAACAGGGGAATTCCGTCGCTCCTCCCGCTTTGGGCAATCCGCCGCGGGGGGAAAAAAGTGAAAATGACATTATTTAGGCGCGTACGCGCCATAGTAATGACAGTCCAAAGGGGGGCCCGAGGGGGGGCCCCGCGCTCGGCCCGCCCCGTCCCTCCCTTTTCACGCCGGATTTCGAGCGCATCCGGCTCACAAATCCGCTGTGAAAAACCCGTTTTGAACACGGCTATAATGCTTGTCTTCGACATTTTTTTCTTTTAGTTTTGGAAGTGTGTCCCATCAGCTTTGGTCAAATTTTAGTGCAACAATTAATTTTTAAACATTTTTACAAAACATGCTGTATAAATGAAGTCCAAGTCCCCGATTATTTTAAATTCCAGTGTTCCAGGTGTCTACTTTCAGAAAAATAAATATATCAACTAGGGGGAAACAATATGTTTCTTTTAGTTTGAATTTTATTTGTTTTTGTAATTAAGAAAAATTTTTTCCCTGGCAGTGCAAAGTTAGCCCGGTCCAAAAGACAATCATTTCCATGATTTACATACGAATTCAGGTTTTAAAAAACCCCAAAACATAACGATCCCTTTAGTAAAATTTTGAAAATTTTACTAGTCCCCATTCTTAAAATTGGATTTCAAATCCGCCATTTAAAAAATAATTCACTATATTCCAAAAAAAATAATTCACTAATTCCATTTTAAAAACATAGTCCCAAACATTTCTATATTGGCCATTGTCCCAACCCATGGAAAATGAATGGACTCTTTTTCTGAGTAAGTCTAAAAAAAAAACAAACTAAAATCCACATTAAAAACGCAAAATTCAACGGCAAGAAATTTTTATGAATTCAAAACTGACATTTTTCTGTGGACATCCCCTTAAGTTTTTCGCCCATGGGTGGGCCGAAAATCTTATATTCAGTTGTCTAGTAAACAAGGATTTCCTTTTTTTTCACTAAGTAATGTCTATACGATATCCAAATCATGGGACGCTACACCCATAGATAACAGTTTCTACCAATAATCTAAAAATATCTCATTTAGTAAAAAAATTTAAACAAAGACTAAAATAAATCAAAGTGTTTGGGTTGTTTAGGAAAAACTGCCATTGATAAAGATTTAAAAAAAAACCCTCAAATTGTGGGAACAATATGTTTTTGTCAAAGCACAAAGAAAACAAAAAAAGGTGCGCAGTTAATTGTAGAAAACATTACATACTTACTTGTAAATTCAACATAAAAGGCACAGTTGAAATAGCAACACCATTTATTTTAACCCAAACAACTGCAGATTTGATGAACCCTTCCTTTTAAAAGCTGTTTTTGAAATGATTCTTCAGATTCAAACGCCCACTTTTTTCTTCTTTCATAGCTACTGTATAGCTTTACATTTTTAGTTTGAAATATAATGCAATCTCCAATGTAAGTTTGCTTTTTTTAAATAATGCATGTCAATCACCAGCTAAGGAGCTCTGCACTGTTATATAAAAAAATTGGCACTTTTTGAAGAGGTTTCATGTACAAAGGATAAATAAAGACCCTTCAGGCATTTACTATTAAGATGAGAAATCAAAGATCTGAATTCATTCCAGCCTGATACCCTAAGATTGCACGATAATTTTGGATGGAACAGCTTATCTTGGAGGATTAGTAGAACATGGTTTGCTATTGCTATTGGATCGACCTATTCAGCTGGGCAGACTCTGTCAACAGTATCATCCTACATATGTCTTAACCATCTCAATCTTTTCAGCTCCTTTTTTAAAGTTGGTTTCCAGCCTAAAACTCCAATTCTTCATACACAGCTGTATAAATATTAGCTTCGTTACAAATTTCTGCACATGGCCGACATAATGGAAGAATAAAAAGGGTTTTACAACCTTCAAAGAATAATGGAAACACTTTACTCACATCATGTAGATGTAATATGGTTCTCCTAAACGGTTTATATATAAATATATATATATAAAAAAATATAAATAAATATATATATATAATAAAATATATAATATATATTAATTAATATATATTTATATATATATATATATATATATTTTATAATTAAATATAAATATATATAATAATATAATATAAATTCCATAATTCTTCTAATTTTTTATTAAAAGTATACTTACACTTACCTGAATTTATCTCAGAGCTATATTAGTTTGCTTGATGCCTTAATTCATATTGAAGGTTCCATTCTTTTTGCCCAAATAATGGAAAGAAAAAGAAATTTTGGAAAAATATAAACTACTCAATTTTAAAGTTTTTTACTGATTTTCTGTGCTGAAGTAGTATCAAACCTTGTAATAGCTAAATAAATTCAGAGATATATTTAACCACATGCATTTAAACGTCATAATGAAAGAGTATAAAATGTAGAAAAATAAAAAAAATCCCATGAAGTTTTCTTATTTGGTTGGTTGTCAATGCTTTGTCATTGGATTGCATTTCACGGAACACTGCTGGTTCCCAGCATGAAGCTTTAAAAATATGTTTATGAAAAAACCACAAGGAAGAGGAAGAAATTTGGGTATAAGACTTAACTTTTAATAAATCAAAAATATAAAAAGAATAAACAAAAAACTACACCCCTCCAGGGTATTAAACCAATAAGTGAAAAAACACTTAAAGAAAAAATGAAAGCTCACCAGTGGAAAACCGCGGGACACTAAATTGTTAATCCCTATTAAAGCGCTAGTTTACAGGAGCTATTGAGCCCTAACCTCACAAACAAGTCAGGAAAGTCCCCCGATAAGGCTGTCCTGGCAGGAGTCGACCCTGCAAACACTTACCCTATACAAAAACCTATAGGTCCCTCAGGTTGGATGGTGAACACTGGTGGACAGCCATTTTCAAGTCTCTCCAGAGATGCTCAATTGGGTTTAGGTCAATGCTCTGGCTGGGCCAGAAAAGATGGTCACAGAGTTGTTCTGAAGCCATGCTTTTTTAATTTTTGCAGTTTACTTAGGGGCATTGTCTTTTGTAAGATGAACCTTCGGCCCAGTCTGAGGTCCAGAGCACTCTGGAAGAGGTTTTAATCCAGGATATCTCTGTACTTGGCCGTGTTTCATCTTACCTTCAATTTCAACCAGTCGTCCCTGTCCCTGCAGCTGAAAAAAAACCCCCACAGCATGATGCTGCCACCACCATGTTTTTACTGTTGGATTGTATTGAGCAGGTGATGAGCAGTGCCTGGTTTTCTCCACACATACCGCTTAGAATTAACACCAAAAAATTCAATTTTTCATCTCATCAGACCAGAGAATCTTATTTCTCATAGTCTAGGAGTTTCCCTTTATGTGTTTTTTTGCAAATGTATGCAGCCATTCATGTGTCTTTCATGAGGAGAGGCTTTTCCCTCGGCCACTTGCCATTTAAAACCCCCACTGGTGGAGGGCTGCAGTCGAGGCGTAACTTCAAGCTCTTGGGCCATGGTGTGAAAAGTGAAATGGGCCCCGTTACCATGCACCCCCTTTCAATTTCTGGTATCTTCTTATGTGGGAGGGGGGCTTTTGGGCTCCCTCAGGCTGCTGGGCCCAGTAGCGACTGCTACCGCTGCACCCCCTGTAGCTACGCCCCTGGGGTGCAGTGGTAGTTGACTTTTTGGTATTTTCTCCCATCTCCCTACTGCACTTCTGGAGCTTAGCCACAGTGATCTTGGGGTTCTTGCACTCTTATACCAAGGCTCTTCTCCACGATTGTTTAGTTTTGCTGGATGGCCAGGTTGAGGGAAAAGTTGTGTTCGTCCCAAACTTCTTCTATTTAAGGATTATGGAGGGCACTGTGGGGCTTAGGAACCTTGAGTGCTGCAGAATTCTTTTGTAACCTTGGCCAGATCTGAGCTGTGCCACAATTCTGACTTGAGGGCGACATGTATGAATTCGAATGTGTACGTTTTTTTTAACTTGGCGCTGACACCAGAGTTCCCAAATATATATAGAAGAGTGTAGAATCACAGATTTTTGGGCAAATTTCATAGAGCTTAATGCGCCAAACTTTTTATGGGCATAGAGTGTAATGCGCCAAACTTGGCGCAACTAAGCACTATGTAATGCGTCAAAAATCTGTCGTATTCTACACTCTTCTGTATCTATTTAGAACTGTGGGGTCGGCGCCAAGTTAAAAAAAAAAAGTACGCATTCGAATTCATTAATGTTTCAATGCTCAGATTATGGATTCTGAGAGTGTAAATACTACAGATTTTTGGCGCATTACATAGAGCTTAGTGCGCCAAGTTTGGCGCATTACACTCTATGCCCATACAAAGTTTGGCGCATTAAGCTCTATGTAATGCGCCAAAAATCTTCATACTGTTGTATTCTACACTCTTCTTATAAACTATTTAAAACTGGAGTTTCGGCGCCAAGTAAAACAAAGTACGCATTCGAATTCATACATGTCGCCCTGAGTTCCTTGGGCAGTTCCTTAGACCTCATAATTCTCATGTGATCTGACATGCACTGTGAGGTCTTATATAGACAGGTGTGTGCCTTTCCTTTGAACATGTTTTTATTGGTGAAAAGAAAAAAATAGGAGAATGCATACATACGAACAAAGTGAATGTATATAAGGCACAAATAACTATACATGAGCTATGCAAACATCAAATGCTCTTCACAATACTTGTAAAAGAAAGCAAACAAGAAAAGAAAAGTAAGGGAAAAATTAGTCTGTCTAGGGGTGAACAGCAACAGCACCCCAGATCAGACCATAAAGGAAAAACAACATAGAGTGACACGTGAAAAAAGGGGGGGCAAAAGGAAAACTCCACAGGAGGGCAATGCACATAACAGGGGTATGTAGCTCTGGTTAAAATTTGAGTGAATAATATTTAGAGGACATCCCCAAATTGTCCAAAGTTTATGCTTTTTAAGACAAATATAAGGTGGGGCACTGAGTCGCAACTCCCCCGGGGAAATTATAATTAACACCCCCTCTTAATTTTACCAGTAGGGAAATTTTAGGGTCTTTCCAAAGTTGCGCAATCGCAGTGCGAGTGGCCAAAAAAACTTAAAAAC
>JAODAL010044705.1:0-32618 GCA_025379985.1 Phyllomedusa bahiana | reverse complement strand
TTCAAGTATATTTTGGCCCTTATCCAAAAATTTAAAATGCTTTGGGGCCCAACCCTAAAAAGGGTTTAAAATTTAATGCAAGAAAAATAAAAACCTTTCAAAGTGGAAAGCTATTTTTTAAGACCATTATGAGTGAATTGGGATTATTTTTTACAATAAATCCCCGGGATTTTTTTAAATTATTATTATTTATTATTTTTTTCTTTTATAGAGCCATTGATTTCAGGGCGCGTACTTTAAAGGGGTTACATAAATAACATAAGTCAAAAAAATTAAAAATAGTGATTTATCTGTGCTAACCGGGTACAGGGGGAAAAGCAAATTTCCCCGTAAGGCTTACAATCTACAGGGAAAGGGGGAAAAGGGAGCCCAGCCGGGGGGGGGGCAAAACTTCTTGAGGGGGGGTGTAGTGACGGGGGGTTTTTTTTAAAGGTCATAGGCTATCCTGAAGAGAGGGTTTTTCAGGTTGTTTTGAAGCTGGGGAGAGGGGGGGTAAGTCTGATGTTTTGGGGGGAAGTAAAATTCCAAGAATGGGGGAAGCACAAGAAAATCTTGGAGACGGTTGTGTGAGGAGCTGACAAGAAGAGACCCAGAGAAAAGGTCCTGGAGGAGGGGAGATTGCGTGAGGGGGATATTGGAGATTAAGGAGAGGATGTATGAGGGGATAAAAGGTTATGGGGGCCCTTTGTAGGTCATGGTTAGTAATTTGAAGTGAAGGGTTTCGGGGTTAAGGGGTAGCCAGTGAAGGGTTTGGGGCGGGGGGGAGACCCAGAAGTGTGGGCGAGGAAAAGGGTGAATAAGATGGGGCAGCAGAGGGGGATGGATTGAAGGCGGGGCAAGAGTGCAAAAAGGGGAAAGGCCCCAAAAGGGGAAGGATGTTGCAGTAGTCGGGCGGAAGATGACGGGGGCATGGACTAGCATTTTTGGGTGGACGGGGTTTTCGAATTTTTTCCATAGTTTGTAAGGCCAAAAAAAAGACGAGACGTCCATCCATTTCACCCTGTTGTGCAAGGTTTTGACCCAGAGGAAGGAAAAAAACCCCCCAATTTGGGGTTTTGAAGCCAATTGTCCTCTTTTTGGGGAAAAAATTCCCTTCCCGACTCCAATCTGGCAATGGGAAAAAAATCCCTGGATCAATGACCCCCCCTCCAAAATCCTGACCCCTAAAAAATTGTTATATTATTATGCTCCAAAATGCATCCAAAAAACCCTTTTTGAACCCCTTTTTTAGTAAATTTCACCATGAAAAGTTCCTTGGCAGAGATTTCCACGCCCTCACTGCTTTTAAACAGAAAAGAACCCTTTTTCCCTATTTTTTATGTAAAAAACCCTTCTTTTCCTAAAGACTCAAAAACTGCTTTTGTTACACCCGGGGGTTATAAAAAAATTTTTGAAAGTTCTCTAATTTGGGACCTTTGATTTTTTTTTTAAACATATTTATTATGTCCCCCGAAGCCGTTTTTTCCTCTAAATTTAAAAAAACCCTAACCTTGCTAATCTTTCGGGGTCCTGTAGTCCCCCCCAGCCCCTTTTTTTTTTTTTTTGTTCCCCCAACCTTTGTCCCTGTTCAAGCTCTACAATGTTTTTTCCGGGCACGGTGCCCAAAACTTTTCAAAATTTTCCCAAATGTTTTGGTCTAACCATTTACTTGTTTAATGGGAGAATAATGTTCTCTCATGGGGCCCTCTATCCCCCTTTCCCTAATGCCCCCCAGGGATCCTATTTGCCTTGGAAAGCTGTTTGTCTGACACGGGCTGTACAATTAATTTTTTACTGTCCCCCCGGATTCCCAATTTTTTCCTTTTTTCTCCTTCCCACTTTTACCCACCCTTTTTTCCCTTTTTAACATTAGTCATGAAATTTGGTTTTTTTCCCCCCCTTGTGCAAACCTTGCTTTTTAATCTGTGTTAAACCTCATTTTTTTCCCCCCATTTCCCTCCCCCGGGGCCTCCAACCTATCCAACCCCTTTGTAATAACACATTACCCTCTATTGTGTTGATTACTTTACAGAGCTTTTTTTATCGCCTGCAAAGATCGTATTTTTCTTTAAAACTCTGTGTAAGTTTCGTTAAGGGAAAAATTGTTGAAGAGGATGGGGCCCCAATTTAAGGGCCCTTGTGGTCCCCCACTCCAACACAATCCAGTCGGGTTCCAGGTATTTTACCGAAAATTTAACAAACCCTTTTTTTATTCAGTGAGCCGGGTTTGCTTACCCCCATTGCACACTTTTTTCCCCCACCCAAAGAAACTCTCATTTTCCCTTCCCCAACCTTTTATGTGGCCTGTAAAAAATGCTTTAAAAAAATCTAATATTGACATCCATGCCTCACCCCGATCCAGTCTAAAAAATAATTTCCCCTCATAGAAGTTGATGAGTTTAGTCGCCGGGAAACCGACCCTTTTCTTTAAACCCTTTGGCTGGAACGGGTTTATACATTTATTTTCAGTGAATACTCCGGATAGCATCTCTGAAAAAACCTTCAAACATTTTACCACAACCGAGGTCAAACTTCCCCGGCCTATAGTTTCCTGGATCACTTTTTGACCCCTTTTTAAATTTTTGGCCCACCCCATTTGCTATCCCGAAAAACCTTTGGGGGGCATCCCCCGGGTTATTAGACAGCCCCAAAAAAATTTTAAAGGGAATGGGGGCCAAATCTATACATCCTTAACTCCCTTGGGGACACGTGGGTGTTTTGCCTCTGGACCTGGGGTTTTGGTCTTTTTTAAAACTTCTTAAGACGGAGCGATTTCCCTTTTTGGGGTAAGACAAAAAATTTTATAAGTTGGGTTTACCTCATCCCTCTTTTTAAAACCGGGAAACCCCAAAACCCCCTCAAAAATACAGTGGAAAAAAAGGGGGGTTGTTTAATAGGTTTGCTTTTTTCTCATCCCCCCCCTTACGTCCTCCCTAGATTTTTTCAAAGGGCCAACAAATTTTTTGGGGTTTTTTAAACCCTTTTTACTATTTATAAAAGTTAAAAAAAAAAATTTTGGGGGTTTTTTTTTTCTTTCTTGGCGAAAAACCCTCTTTTCCCTTTTCCCCCTTTGTTCCCTTTTTCTTTTTTTTACACACTTTATTTTTTTTCCCTTTTAGCTTTTTTAGTGCCCCTTCACTACCCTCCCGTTTTAGTAAAGGGGAAAGTTTCTTTTTGGTTTTTTATTGCCTCTTTTACATCCCTGTTGATCCACAAAAGGGGTTTTTTTTTGTTTTTTAAATTTTTTTATTACCAAAGGTATTTAACCCTTTTCACAGGGGTAGCCCAGGATTTTTTAAAAAATCCCCAAATTTAAATTAATTTATTTTTTGCCATATTTAAACACATTGTCCCCCGTCAATTCGGTTTTAAAGGGGCCCCCCTAAGCAGAAAAAAAATTAGCCTTCCTAAAAAAATTTAGTTTTTTGGGGGTCCTTGACCCCAAAAAATCAATTTTAAGGATAAACGGAAATTTTTTTATATTATTTGGGCACTTTTTTCCCAGGGTTCCCCCTTTAACCCGAACCTTTGTTACTCTGTCAGGTCTATTTGTCCAAATTTTTTAAAAACTAAAGGGGCCTTTTCCCCTAGTCATTCTTGCCCATTTGGGAAAAGGAATTATATTAGGGTTAAATTTTAAAAAAAAACCCCGTTTTCCCTTTTTAGAGCTACAGGTTTTTAGATTCCCAATTTATGCTGGGTTTGTTAAAGTCGCCCTTTAAAAAAAAACCTCTTCTGAATTTGCTTTCCAATCTATTTGCCTGAGGAGTACATCTTTATGGGTTTTTTTATTTCTTGGGGGCCTATACAGCCCCTATTAGTTTTTATATTTTTTTTTTTTTAAACCCCCCTGTTATTAAAAACCCCTAATGATTCCCCCCTTGTTCATTACCCGTACCTATTCTTTTCCCCCAGTGTTTGGGTTCAGAAAAGGAATTTTTCATAAAAGAGAACCCCCCACCCCCCTTTCCGGGCTTTAAAATCCCTTTTTTAAATTTTTGGGCTTTTAATCCTTAAGTTAACCGCCCATCGTAGCTTTTAGTCCAGCCGTTTTATGTTATCCCCAAATTTGTCATATTTTTTTTTTCAAAATAGTTTGTTAATTTTTAGTTCATTTTTTTTTTTGGTCAGACCCTTGGGATTGGTCAGCATGCCCAATTTTAAAAATTTTTTTAGTTTTTTTTTTCCTTTCTCCCCCCGATTTTTTTAAATATTGCTACAAACCCCCCCCCTCCCCCTCCACCCCCTTATTTATTACTAATTCCCCCGCTCTCTATCTTTTACTATTTGCCCTGCTATCTTTTTAGTTACCCTCCCCCCCGTCCCCTATTTAAAAAATTCCTCCAACTTTTCCCGGCCCCTTTTGGGCCCCCCCTACAGCTGCACCCTCCCCATTTAGGTGCAGCCCACCCCCAGCATAGAGCCTGTAGCCCCAAAACAAAGTCCCGCCCAGTTCTCCCAAAAACCCCAAATTTCCCCCTTTCCAACCCCAATTTTTGAGCCCTTAAATTTACCCCTTAATCCTTTTTCTCCCGCCCCTCTTTTGGGGGCCGTGGAACAGGTAAAATTTCTGAAAAAATTTCCCTGGGGGTCCCTTGGCCCTTTACTTTTGGCCTAAGTGCCTGAAATTTTTTTTAAAGGAACTCCCCCCAAACCCCTTTTTTTTGTCATTGGTGCCAATGTGGGCCATGACAGCTGGATTCTCACCAGCCCCAAACCCCGCAGTCTGTCAAAAACCCATCTTTCGATATGGGCGAACTCGGGCCCCAGGTAAACAACATAGTTCGACGATTCCCCGGGCTTTTTGGCAGATTGCCCCGTCCCGTTTCCCCCCCAATTAAGGATTCCCCCAAATACTAGCACCTGTCTAGGGCCCGACCTGCAAATCCATTTCCCCCCCTCTTACTGGAGCAACAGGGGTAGTGTCCCTTCTGCAGCAACGCATTTCCCGAGCTGATATCCCCCCCAACTGCCAATTTGCAAAATTTGTTGGGGTTTACCAAAACAACTAGCCTTCCGACACTCTTCCCCCTACCCTTCTTTCTGACGGGTTTCCCCTCTAGCTGCCCCCATGTTTTCCCGCCCTCCTGCTTTTTCCACCCTCCCCCAGGGATCCCACACCTGAGAGGAGTGCTCAGTGAGCGGCAAAATCGCTTTCCCAAATTGGCAAAGGATCTCAGTGTCGCCACTTGCTAATTTAGATAAAGGGTCCCCCCTTTTAAATGTGGGAGTGTGCAACCCTCTTTTCACAGCAGTTTTGCCCCCTCGAACTGGTTTCTCAAAGGGTAGAAAACATGGCACAGGTTGGGGCACTGGACAGCATTTTCAAACATTTAACTAAAGGGGATGTTACCAAAAAAAATATATGACTAAATTATAATAATAAGCGATACAATTCCCGTTTCCCCCCTAAAATCCCCCAAAACTAAAAAATCTCAAAACTTAAAGTCTCCAAAAACTTAAAAGAAACACAAATTTAAGGCAAAACACTCGCGACTCGTTTTATCCTTTAAAATAATCAGCTTTAAAAAACCCTTTTCCCCCCACTGCTGTTTGGGGTGGGCCCCAACCCCTCTTTTTAGGAGCCCAAAAAGGCCCCACCAGCCCAAAAACAGCGCTATTTTAAAATTTTTGTTTTATTAAAAGGGAAACCCACCCCTCCCCCTTTCCCCGACCAGTCCGTGGAATCAACCCAAACCCCCAGAAATGTGTAAAGTTTTTTAACTAAAAAAACTACAAAATACTCTTTAAAAAATTAAAATGTTTTCTTTAAAACAAAAATATGTAGCCCAGAAGTTTTAACTATATGTCTGCTTAGATTTTAAATGTACCCCAATAATAAATAAACACAGGTTAAATAAAAAACAAGTATTTACTTTGGGGGATTAACAAAAGGGCTTTTCCCCCCTCAATCTTAATTCCCAACACTTAAAAAAAAAACCCCACTTTAGGCAAACACACTCGCAGGGGTCGTTCCAAAATTCCCCTCAAAAATACTCGGCTTTAAAAACCCTTTCCCCCACTGCTTTTTTGGGTGTGCTGCAACCTCCCTTTCAGGAGCAAAAGCAAAAAAGGGTTTAAAGGGAAAGGCGGATTTGTGAAAAATTTTTTTAGGTGGAGGGGGGGGAGGCAAGGTAAGGGTTTGGGATGTTTTGGGGTTTTAAGGACAAAGCGGAGTCCCAAAGGGTTTTCCCAAGGCCCGCGGGCTTGGGGGGGACCGTGAGAGTGTAAAACCATTTTACTATGATCAGAGATCAGGGGAGTGGAAGGTTTAAAGATAATAAATAGTGTTGACGATTTTTTCGCAAATTTTAATGGCAAGGTTTTTATGGTGATCGAAATTTTCCAGTATGCGATAATTAAGGTTAAAATCTGGCCCATCATCTATTAAGATCGGCTTTTTCGGGCTTCCTGAAATTTTGGCGGCCAGAAAATCAGATTAAGAATAAGCAGGGTGGATGGTGTGCGAGTCATGACTGGGGGTTGGTTGCGATTGGCGGGAAAAATAATGACCTCGTTTTAATAAAACAGCATTTCCTGTTTCAGCTTCAGGGTCTCTCAGCGCCTCATAGGATAGGACCGGGGCTCTCCCCTGTGGCCAAACCAAAGCGAAATTATCATTTCTGACAGAGAAACCTCTATTTTAGTGGATCCTTCAATTTTTGTTAGATTAGGATTTGAAGTTTTATGTTTAGCTAGAGAATTTTAAAAGCACATTACCGTGTAAATTCCGGCGGTGGGGCGGGGGGGGGGGCCCGCGGGCGAACACGAAAAGCCTATCTATAAAGAACACTGGAAAAAATTCCCAAGACTTAGTGTAGACTTTTTTGGGAAAATTTATTTTATTAAAGTTTGCTATTGAAAAAATTTTCCCGGATTTGGGCAGCCCAAAATTTTAATTTATACAATATTTCTAGTAATGGGGCCTTTTTTAGCTGCCCAAAAAACTCCATTTTATTTTCCCTAACATTTCAGGTAGGTGTTTTATTTTCAATTTTCCCTTACACCTGTGATGTTGAAATATCCACCCGCAGTTTTAAATTACAATCCCCGCAATCTTTAGTCAGCACAGGTTGTTTGTTGCCAAAAATACCATGTATGTACGAAACTCACAGTTTGTTTTTTTTGACTTTGCGCAACCCAGCAATTTTTTCTAGACGAGCACCCCTTAAAACAAAAAAAAGCAATTCTATATTCACCACAGGTGAATTGAAAAGGGGCAAAAAATACCGTTTTTTTTTATCAAAAACAAACATTACGTGTTTTTTGACTTTTGCGCACCCCGCATTGTTCATTGACCCGCATCTAGTAAAAATTTAAAAAAAAGCAAATTTATATTACCACAGGTGAATTAAAAAGGGCAAAAAATATGTTTTTTATACCAAAAAAAATAACAGTTACGTGTTTTTTTGACTTTTTCAACCCAGCATTGTTCATTGACGCAGCATCCACGTAAATCTTAAAACGGCAATTCTATATTCACCACAGGGGAATTAAAGGTGCAAAAAAACCCTTATCAATGAAAACTAACGGACATATTGCAAAATGACTTTTTTTGCAAGATCTTTTAAAAAGCTATCAATCCCCGTTTGAGACAACCCCCTTTAATAAATGAAAAAAAGAGAAACAAAGAAGGGGGGATTTCCCCTATTTTTTAAAAATGTGTTTTCTAAATTAAACTACTAAAAATTGCAGTACAAAATGCTGGTAAAAAAAAAATTTCCCCAAAAAGTACAAGGGGGGACGGAAAACTTGACCAATGTAGGTTTTTCAGAGGACATGGAGTATGGACCGGAAGAGAACAAAGACAGAGAAAAATTTTCCCCCCAGACGTTAGTAAAATGAAAAAAAAATGCCAACCCAAAGGGCACTGGGTGGAACAGGAGCGTTAACCCCCAGTATTTCCAAAGTGAAGCTCAATTTGGGTCCCGCACTCTCGGAGGGGCAAGCGCTACCCAGGTCTTGACTGTGTACAGGGGAAGGGGAGTCTCACACTTCCGCATCCGCATCTGCTTCAGCACGACAGTTTTTGTTGCTGGTCATCAGGGATTTTAACCTGCGTGTTAATAGAGACGGACGCCAGCCGGGCCTCACCCCCACCCCCGTAACTCCCGGGCCCGGGTCTGCTGTGGACAGGACGTTCTAGTCAATGTCCAGTTCAATAAAATGGTGGGTTGAAAGACTCCTTTTTCCGGGGCCTTTTTTAATTGGGGGGGCAGCAGGTTTAATGGGCATACTGTGGCCCCGGACAGGGGCTATTGTCCGTTCAACTAAAATGGTGGTTGAAAGATCCTTTTTCTGGCACTTTTTAAAATGTGGGGCAGGGAGGTTTAATGGTCATTCTGGGTACAGGACAGATTTAGTTAGTGTCCATTTTTAACTAAAATGGGGGTTGAAAGACCCTTTTTTGCGGGACTTTTTTTAAAAATTTGGGGGTAGCAGGTTTGGGGCTCATACGCGTTCCAGGACAGGGATATTTAATTCCAGTTCAAGTAACATGTGGTTCAAATCATCTGCCTTCTGGCACTTTTTAATTTGTGGGGGAGCGGGTTTAAAGGGGGATGCGTGGTACAAGACAGGGATGTGAATGGGTTTTGACTTTTTTCTGGATTTTATAACAAAAGTGTTTGCCCTAAACGTTAGCATGTATCCCTTGACTGTTTGGATGTTAATTTCAAATTCTCCCCTTGTTTTGGGTGTAAAAGAAGGTGTTTGTTGCTCTCCCATAGCCCTTTAATGGTAATGCCCCTAATCGAGCTCACTATCGAAAAACCTTATCGAAGCGGCCGACTATCGACATCGTGATCTCGATACCCAACGAATGTCAACATAAAATAATTCAGTTTTCTCTACATAAGTTTTTTGGAATGGGAGGAGAAGAAAGGGGAAAAATGGACACAGACATCTGGGTCTGAACATAGAGATTAATAATTTTCCGGAGATGTAAAGTTTGGTGTCATCAGCATACAGGTGGTATTGAAAGCCATGTGATGCTATGAGCTAACCCAGACCGAGAGTGTAGATAGAGAAGAGTAAAGGACCCAGGACTGAACATGGGGGACACCGGCAGGGAGAGGTTGAGAGGAGGAGGTGGTGTGAGAGTGAGAGACACCGAATGTCCGATCAGTGAGGTATGAGGAGATCCAGGAAAGGGCCGAATTCGTGATGCTGAAGGATGAGAGGATTTGTAGCAGGAGGGAATGGTCAACAGTGTCAAAGGCAGAGGATAAGTCTGGGAGAAGGATAGAGTAGTGACGTGAGGCTTTAGCAGTGACTAGGTCGTTGGTGACCTTGGTTAGGACAGTTTCTGTAGAGTGATGGGATCGGAAACCAGATTGCAGTGGGTCAAGAACAGATTTGGAGGACAGATAGGAAGGACAGTTAAAGGGAAAGACTTGTTGTTCGAGGAGTTTAGAAGCAAATGGAAGCAGTGAGATGGGGCGATAGTTGGACAGAGAGGAGGGTCAAGAGATGGTTTCTTCAGGATGGGTGTGATGGTAGCATGCTTAAAGGAGGAAGGTAAGATGCAAGAGGTTAGTGATAGGTTGAAGAGATGGGTGAGAGCTGGGATTATAACTGGGCTGAGATCTGGGATGAGGGGAGATGGGGGTGGCTCAAGGTTGCAGGTATTTGGGGTTGGTTTTGGGAGAAGGGGGGACGTCTGAATGGCAGTGGAGAAGCAAGTTAGGGGGGGGAGTGCAAGGTGTTGGCTGTGGGAACTGTGTAGGCAGAGGGGCTGGTGGTGGGGAGTGTACAGTCAGGGATGTGGTCAGTGTGGACAGTGAGGTAAAGCTTTCTCTGATGAGGTTGTCTTGTTTAGAAAGTGGGTGGCAAAGTCATCTGCTGAAAGGAGGGATGGGGGAGGAGGTGCTGGTGGACAGAGAAGAGAGTTGAAAGTTTTGAATAGTTGTCTGGGGTTGTGAGACACGGAGGATATGATAGTGGTGAAGTAATTATGTTTGGCTGAGGTGAGTGCAGATTTAAATGTGTGTAGTGATTGTTTGTGTGAGGCAAAGTCGTCGGTAGAGTGGGTTTTCATCCAGCGGCATTCATCAATTCTGGAAGCTCGCCTCAGCTGTTTAGTGGAGTCTATGTGCCAGGGTTTTCTTTTGGTTTTGTGGGTTCTGTTGCGCGTGAGAGGGGTGACCAAGTCAAGAGAGGAGGTGATTGTGTGGCTGTAGAACGTGGTGGCAAGAGATTCAGAGAATGTGCGAGGGTTAAGGTTTTGTAGGTACTTGGTGTGAGACAGGAGGAGTAGGTGGGGAGGAGATTGTGGTGAAGGTAAGCAGGTTGTGGTCAGATATAGGGTGTTTAGAGTTGGAGAAGTCATATAGGAGACAGAGGTGGGTGAGGACGAGGTCCAGAGTGTGTCCATCTTTTTGAGTGGCTCCAGAGGTCCACTGGGAGAGGCCAAAGGAAGAGGAGAGAGAAAGGAGTTTTCTGGCAGCGGAGTGGGGTGTGGGCGATGGGGGTTTAAAATCTCCCATTAAGATAGTGGGGATGTCAGTGGAAAGAAAGTGGAGAAGTCAGTAAGGGAAGTGGTCAAGGAAGGTGGTGGCAGGGCTTGGCGGTCCGTAGATGACCACAACTTGGAGATTGGAGGGGGAGTAGATGCGGACAGAGTGCACCTCAAAGGAGGGGAGGTTGAGGGAAGGTAGGGGCAGAGTGCGGGCAAAGGAACAGGTGTTTGACAGGAGAAGGCCAACACCTCCGCCATGCTTGTTGCCAGGGCGGGGAGCATGGGTAAAGTGGAGACCACCAAAGGAGAGCGTGGCAGGAGAGACAGTGTCAAGGTGTCGTCAGCCAGGTTTCGTTCATACCAAGGAAGGATAAGTAGCGTGATATAAAGAGGTCATGTATGTAGGAGAGGTTTTTGCATTCAGACCGTGCACCATAAGACTCCAGATAGAGAAATAGGAGAAGGAGTGGTACAAGTAATAGTTTTTAAGTGTGCGGGGTTAAAAGAGTTTAAAGAGATAGATCTGTTTGCGACTGGAGATATAATAGTGGGAATGTGCTGAGGGGGCCCTGGGTTATGGGTTATATCTCCAGCAGCCAGGCGGAGAAGAGAGAGGGTTAATAGGTGGGAGTAAGATAGTCTGTTTGGTGAGGAAGGCATTGATAGTGGGAAACAGGTTGGTGGCAGCAGAGAGATGAGAGGGTAAAACGCAGGGGGAGATAAAGAGCTTATGCGCCATCAGAGGAGTCATTGGGATAGGCAATTAGTTATCAAGGAAAAGGAGGTTGATATGTAAAGAGGACATGAAAAGCATTTGTGAGTGATGTGGCCGTTGTGAGGCTGAAAATAGTAATAGAAAAGACAGAACTAGCTTTACCTATTAGCTATCCTTGATTAATCTCAGGCTAAATTCCATTGTTTAATCATTGGTTCTTGTACTTTGAAAAGTGGCCACATTAGCTGTTCCGCTTACCAAAGAGAGTAAATGAGATGCCATTGAATAATTGCTGTAACACCGGACTAGTGTACCGCAATCTTTCAACATCCGGTAACCAAATGATGAGGTCTAGGAGGGCCGTTCTAGAGATAGGGGAGGGACCTGCAGCTATCAGACATTTATATAATACGCTGCAGAATGATGCTTTCACCTAAATTGTTCATGTGTTATAGTTTGTAAAATAAATTTTTTGATATGATTGGGATGAGTTTTAACTTTTACATTTGAATGAGTTTTATATATTTAAAAAATACAACTGGATATTGACACAAAATGTGACTGTGTCATATAAATTTTCTTTCTATTGTGCATTGTTTTACAGTTCACTAGACACCACTGGTTGCAATGTTAAAAATCATCTTTGAAGAATAAGAGAAGAAACCTTTGCCAGCTGTAAAAAAGGATCTAAGCCTTTTATGTATAATGTTGTTTAATCTTGAAAAGACAATTACATGTGTATTTATGAGAAACTTTTTCTTCATTATGCATCATTTTTCAGTTTTATGAATCTTATCAGCAAAAATACAGATGTAGCAAAATTTACACATGATAATGCACCATGATGATCATGACATCTTTACTTTGCAGTGGGCTTTGCTACTAGATAAGATGAGATAACGCAAAAGTTGTGATTTAACAGTCAAAATAAACTCTGCTAAAATATGACATACCATTCTAGTTGTCCTTGTGCCCAAGTAGATATTAACAATTCTCTTCTATGTCCCTGTACCACCCCCAATTAATCTGTACTAAGTATACTATACAGATATATGGCGACTCATTGCCCAGCTGATCTATCTACATATATATACAATATGTATATAGTATATATATATTATAAATGATATATATATATATACAAAATATGTATATATATATATATATATATATATATATATATATAAATTTATATGTTATAATACACTCACCGGCCCACTTTATTAGGTACCACCTTTTCCAACTGCACGTTTAAACACCTTAATTTTCTAATCAGCCAATCACATGGCGGCAACTCAGTGCATTTGGCATGTAGACATGGTCAATAAGACAATTCTCCAGCAGTTCAAACCGAGCATCCAGTATGGAAAGAAAGGTGATTTTAGTGCCTTTGAACGTGGCATGTTGTTTGTGCCAGAAGGCTGGTCTAGTATTTCAGAACAAGGCTATCTCCTGGGATTTTTCAAGCACAACCATCTCTAGGGTTTTTACAGAGAATGGTCCTGAAAAAGAAAAAACATCCAGTGGAGCGGCAGTCCCTTTGGCGTAAATGCCTTGTTGATTGTCCAGAGTCAAAGGAGAATGGTCAGACTGTTCGAGCTGATAGAAAGGCAAACAAGTGACTCAAATAAGCCACCCGTTACAACCAAGGATAGGCAGAATAGCATCTCTGATACCCTGCAGCAGTACGGCGAAACTTTTGAGGCAGATGGCATTACAGCAGCAGCAGAATTACCGACACCGTGTGCCACCCTTTCAGCTAAGAACAGGAAACTGAGGCTCCAATTTGCCCAAGGCTCCTCTGAAATATGGACCAGAAGAAGATTGAAAAACGTTGCCTGTTCAGATGAGTCTCGATTTCTGCTGCGACATCGGATGGTAGGTCCAGAATTTTGCGTCAACAACATGAAAGCATGGATCCAATCCTGCCTTGTATCAACGGTTCAGGCTGGTGGTGGTGGTGTCATGGTGTGGGGAATATTTTTCCAACTTGGCACTCTTTGGCACCTTGGTACCAATTGAGCATCGTTCAAACACCCTTGTGGAATCAATGTCCACGGAAGAATTGTAGGCAGTTCAGAAGGCAACTGGGGGGTCCAACCGTTTCTAGTCAGCATGGTGTACCTAATAAAGTGGCCGGTGAGTGTATATAATCTTGTGCCACAGTGACCTCAGGCAGTCGCATGTTTCTGCCACTAGGTGGAACAAAGCAGGGTTCCTGCAAGAAACACGCCACCAAGGCTTCCATCACTGCCATGTTTTTTGTTTCACTACTTCTTGCCTCAGACAGGAAGTAGTGAAACCGCCATACTGGGTCACCATAATGTATTAAATTATAACAAAAGTCCTTAGGCTGAATAAATTTATTGCGCCCCCAAGATGTGAAGCAACACTATGTGAGCTTAAAAGTTAAAGTAAAAAAAAAAAATGTTTAAAAGTATAGAAAAATAAATAAAAGTTTAAATCCCCCCCCATTTGTCATTTTACATTTTATAATCCGAGCTATTAAAATATAATATAATTTATCCCGCACACTGAATACCATAGAAGGTAAAAAATTCTAAATGCCAAAATTGCGTTTTTTAGGTCATTTCACGTTCCCTAAAAACTGGAATCAAAGTGATAAAAAAGTTGCATGTATTCCAAACTGGTACCAATAAAAAGTACACTTCAGCCAGCAAAAAATGCAACCTCACTCAAGTCTGTAGGTGTTAGTACAAAAAAGTTATTGGCGTAGAGAGATTTGTGCCCCCGCGCAACTTCACTTTCAAAAGATATGAAATGTTTTCTTTTTGTATGGTACTATAACATAACAAAAACTCTACAAGTTTGGTGTTGCCGGAATTGTATCAATCTGCAGAATACAGAAAACACAATTTATTCCCAAAAAGAAATCTCCGCAAATATGGAGTAAGTACATTTTTTTCACATTTTGCCCTACTTGGAATTTTTTTGCAGTTTCCCAGTATATTCTATGGTACGTTGAATAACACCATTAGAAAGTACATTTTGTCTTGTAAAATAAAAGCCCTCATTTGTCTAGGTAGGTGGAAAAATAAAAAAGTTATGGCTCCAGGAAGTTGAGGAGGAAAAAACGAACGTGTCACCAAAAAGCGCAAGGTCCATAAGAGATTAAAGGAAATTTACTTAAGACAGAGATTATTAAGGTTTCCAGCAATATGTGGACGTAATAGGATCTCTCTACTGCTGAAAGCGTCAAATAGTGTGATGCCTTGAACAAGGTATGAAAACATTAGATATTTCATGAAAACTTAAGTTTGATCATCATACTGAGATTTGGGGCTGATTACAATCCACAGATACAGAGGAATGTGCACAAAATTCATAATGATAAGTTTCTGCCATACGAAATCATACAAGATTAAGAGAACAGCTGCCCAAAAACCATTATAAAGCAGCAAACAGGTATTTAAAGCTGTTGGTGCCTCCAGTGTCCCACGAACCTCATGGTGTAAGATCCTCCAGAGACTGCAGTTGTCCATAATCCTACTATTCGGCCAGCCCTAACCAGTGCTCACAAGAAGAAACAGTTGCAGTGGGCCCACACTTCCGTGAAGACTCATTTTGAAACTGTCTTGTTTACTGATGAATGCCATACAACCCTGCATTGTCCAGATGAATGGAGCAGTGGATAGTTGGTGGATGGGCCCCATGTTCCAACAAGGCTGCAGTGTCATGTGGCAGAGTCATGTTTTGGGCCGGAATCATAGGGAGAGAGCTGGTAAGCCTTTTTAGGGTTCTTGAAGGTGTAAAAAATGACCTTTGCAAAGTAAATAGAGTATACAGACTACATAGGGTTAAATGGGGAAAAAGAGGAGGATATCAGCTTAAACAGTTACTACACCATGAGGCTTACTGGATATTCAAATTAAATACTGTTTTCTGGCAGGCTTGTATCATTAAAATGATTTGTTGTATCTTTATTAGTATTATTATTTGGTAAAACAAGAAAAATTTGGTGTATGTTTAATTATGCTGATATGTTAATGTTTATGGTAATTTGATCATGTGACAACACAATTGTAATTGGTGGCTTCTTTTTCATTTAAACCTGGTTTTGTATATCAATGTGCTAGGCGACCCATGAAAAAGCGTCACGATCAGCGCGAAGCGCATCAGTGGTACTCACCAATACCACTTTTTAACTTTGTTATGGATTCAATAAAAAATATTAGATTTTATATGAAGGTGCTGGTTTCAATTCACTACCAAGGAGAGTTTCTGACTGACCACTTTCTTCCATGGTGCAGAAGAGCCATGCCTTCCATAGCAAAATAATCTTTGTGCATGACAATGCACCGTCTCATGCTGCAAAGGATACTCCTGAATCACTGACTGCTATGGGTATAAAAGGAAAGAAACTCATGTTGCGGCCACCATCCTCCTCAGACCTCAACCCAATTGGTTACCTTTGGAGTACTCTCAAGCAAAAGATCTAAGAGGGTGGGATGCAGTCCACATCAAAACAGCAGCTCTGGGAGTAGATTCTCACATCCAGCAAAGAAATTCAAGCAGAACCTCTCAAAAAACTACCAAGTTCAATGGATGCAAAAACTGTGAAGGTGATATCAAAGAAGGGCTCCTATGTTACATGGAACTTGGCCTGTTACAATGTTTTGATTTCAGTAAATGAGACTTTTTAATACTGTAGATTTAATGGTAGTTTTCAGTCCGTGACAACCTATAAACTGTTTTAGAACTCCGTTCTGCATAACAATTTGGAACAGTGCATTTTGAGTTTTTTCATTTTGAAAAAAATAAAGGGGAAGTTCATTGGGAAGTTTTTCAAGAAAACTTGATTTAGACTCTAAAGGTTGATAATTTTAACATTATTCTGACTTTCATTTGCATTGATCGCAAGATCTTCCAATGTTTTTTAATCGCTTGCCTAACTAATTATTACAAAAGCAACATAAGAAAAAAGAAAAGAGATTTACCTATGTTTCTACTTATGATAGCCATGCAGGGAATGTTTGGCAAGCGATTAAAAAACATTGGAAGATCTTGCGAGCAGATGCTAGATTTGGTCATCTGTTTAATGATTCCCCTTTTCGGAAATATCGAAAAGGTAGAACATTAGGGCAACAACTAGTTTCTTCTGACTTTAGGAAAAACAAAGAAAAAACTCAAACGTTTTTAAGATCGGCAAGATCAGGGATCTTTTCTTGTCTACAATGTCAGAACTGCTCAGGGATTATAAAAGGTGATGAGATTAAACATCCTACTAAAGGTTATTCGATAAAAATTAAAGGCTTCTTTACCTGCGATAGTTGCGGCGTGATAGTTGGGCGAGTCTATGAGAGACAAACCAGCAGGTCTGTGAAAATCAGGATCAACGAACACTTCTGCGATTCAGCTTTTTAAGAAACAATTGAGTGATCATAGTAACACCTTAGATAATGTGTTAAATAATGAAGGTGATGATAATAAAATTTGGTGAGACTACTGTTGCATGCCCTTTTTGCCAGCGCAGGACACAGAGGGCCACATGTATGTAACGGTTTTGGTCTAAAACTCACTTTTTTCCCCATACAAACCTATGGGAAAAAAGTGAGTTTTAGACCAAAACCGTTTCATACATGTGGCCCAGAGTGTCTGTACTACGCTGGTGCGTTTTAAAACAAGTAACATGTAGGGATAATTCACAAATGATTCGTAGTCTACTAAAAAGAGAAGCGTTTTGGATTACTACTTTAGAAGTCCTGGTACCTAAGGGATTAAATGAAAACCTCAATCTTAAAGTTTTCCTGTGAGTATATGGTAGATTCTGCTAAGAGAGGGTTAATGTTGTTTTTGAGTATTTAAGGATGTTGTTACTGTCACTATGCATGCCTGAGGAAGGGGAGGGGATCCTCGAAACGTTGCAGTGGGCATGTCAGTTCTGCCCGGTTGCCGGCATCTCCGGACGTTACACACTCGAGTGGTGTGAGGAAGCTCGTATGAACGGCACAGTGAAGCCATGATTTTTTGCACTTGCGTGTATCTAATGTTAGTCTAAATAAGAAGGCATGTTGCTAGAAAGTAGCGGTTTTTATGTCTCAGTTGGGAATTTATAATAAAAGAAGTACTTTTTGGTTTTATAAGCACTGATATTGATCTATTAATGTGACTGGTGATGTCACTACCTGCTGTGTCTTATTAGCAAAATGGAGCTTGCTTCTCAGTCTCTGATCTTGTCTTTTTACTTTGAAAAACTTTAACCCTTAGAATTACTGGTCTGGGAGCAGCCTCCTACCATCCTGTCAGGTCTGCAGAGCACATTTATGTGTAATTACATCAAAGATAACAAAGTCTCCCAGCAGCTAGCAGTATGTCTTGGCATCACATAGGCTTTACTCTATCACTAAATACTTCTTTTCATGACAAATACAACTCTTTTACCTTACATTTATAGTCAAACAACCTGCTTTTATAGCGTCATTGTTTTTCTTAACCCCTCCATCAATAATGTCTCTATGACAGACTCAGTAAGGAATAGGAGCTAGCACAGCTGACATGTCAGTCCACTGCCTGCACAGGAAGTGTGAGTCAAACGAGGCTGGGAATAGTAAAGAGAGCCAGATGGGACAACCCCTATAACATAGTTTTGTCAGTGATGTAGGTTGGGGCAGGAGCAGGCAGTTAAGAATGCATGCTACGCAGTGTGATGTGCTCATGCTGGCAAATAGGGTAAGAGGCAGTATACTGTATCAGCACAATGGGACACAGAGCTAATAACTCCTGATCTCCACCACAGATATTAAATGTATCTGTGTCCCAGAGATATGGATAAAATTGAAACTGACACTTGGCCCACAATTTACTTGGCCGTTGGCATTCAAGTTGCCGATTGCTAAGCTGTTGACCTCTGCTATATTCCCTACGTATACTGTGGCGTCTAGAATCTTTTCTCATTGCTGATCCTACAGAGATAACTACTGTATATCGCTCCGTGGTAATTTCTGGACAGTGGCCATTCACTATAAAATCACAGCACCGCTGCAAAATACATGTAAGCTCAATGTTTCTCCAACGTGTTGGGAACGTGTTAGGAAATTTTTATGATTGCAATAAATATAAAAGATTTTTACACTTTACCGCATAGGAAAACATTGAGGATATAACAGATCTGTTGCAGAAACTTCTTTGGCTAAAAATCTGTTCTGTTCGTCTTAATGGGACCTGACTTTGGTGGCAAGTGCATGCATTTTTTGCAGGTCCCATTAAAAAATGTGGGGACATTTCGGTCCAATCCCCCCCCAAAAAGGGAATTATCAACAAAGCCTCCAAAATTTTATGTATTCTGATGTGCTTGCACAGAAATTGTCAAGTGGTGTTTATTACAGCGTTTCTTGACAGACCAAAGTTCCTCAAGAACACCAGCCTATCACATGTTAAGAAATTAAATCATTAAAAAAAATTCATTCAAAACAAAGAAATCCAGCCTGTGTTAGGCTAGGTCTACATAGCAAATGTCAAAAATACTGTCCAAAATCTGAACGTATTTTGACATTGCTGGACCGTGGTCAGTTTTCGGATTTGCTGTGGGCCCCGTACATTGAATGTACGGGAATCCAACGGAATATACAACATGTTGCATATTCCGCTGGATTTTAAAATCGATGGTAAAAATTCGTCGAAAAATCTGTCCTGTGTAGACCTAGCCTTATAGTCCATTCCTAATGTCATATTATCAACCTCTTGTTGTATAATAGCATCCACATTTACTGTTGGTGCACACATGACTTTTGCAGACTCTATGGGGATATGTATTTCATCAGTTTGAACCTATGCAGCAATCAATTTGCAGACAACTGTTGGATACACAGATCAGCTCTTGTCACTAGGAAAGGCAGAAAAAATTGCCATGATTCTCTTTTTCATCTCTGAGAACCAGCCCACTAATTTATATTCTGACTGATTCACTCCTACCGTATGTCTTTTGGCCTTGTCATGTCTAAACATACTCATAAATTTTGGGCTGTAACTATTTACAGATGGAAGGCTGGTTGTTTGCTGGAATGACAAATAATGTATAATGTATTTCTCTATTTTTGTCGGAACATCCAAATTTATTGATATAACCAAGTGATTTTCTTTAGTGTTTTCCCAGTGACAAACCAAGAGAGGAACATTTTATCTCTCTACATAGATTTGCTAACATCACAGTGATTTGTAATGAGAACATAGTAAATAACTTGTCAGAATAGATGAATTAACAATTTAGGATTGAATTTATCAACAAGACAAATCATGAGTGAGATCACAGACTGAAGGAGATCTAATTGTCCTTATCAGCAATGGGTCAGCTGAGGAGTGTGCATATACAAGCGTGGAACATGTATGTAGACAATTAAAGAGCATCTTCAATCAATATATATATCTATGCATGAATGACTGCAGACTTTGCCCCCAGGGTTTATAGCACAAGCTAAAAAGTCATCTCTACAAATTAGTCCCCATTCACATTAGGTTGGTGCTCCCCGTCAGTGGTATCCGACGGGATACCGTGAGAAATTTACCCTGATGCATACTGCAGTGGGGCTTTAATGGGGCCGCAGAGATCTACAGGGTGAATGTAGTCCAAATTGGATGACATTTGCCCTATTTACCAATCATATGTGGTTTGTGCATGGTAGACCACGCTTTTGTGTCTGATGCAAAATGCATATACATTCAGCAAATACGGCAAACACAGGGCCATCTTTTCCATTGGGCACACTAGGCAGTTGCCCGGGGGCCTCACAAGTATAGGGGCCCTAAGTGGTGTTTGTATGTTACAGGAATACAAGAAACATACCCTGGATCCCTTGGTTGGTTTTTCTTATTTAACTGTTTGTGTGATTTTAGGATGTGCAAACAATTAAAAACCATAGTGGAGAAGGGAGCCAAGGGCTCCTTGCCCAACCAAATAGTCTTGTAGGCTGCAGGTTGCCAGTGTCCAGACATAAGTGGAGTGATAATATGGGTGTGCCTGAGGGGGGCTCAAGACATGGCCATCTATTTGGACAGGGCCCACTGCAGTGCTATGCCCAGGGGCCCATAATTCTGTTAAGACGGCTCTGGGCAAACATATTCCAATTCAGACTACATTCTCCCTATAAATCTATTTGGCCCCATTACAGCCCCACTGTAGTATTCATCAGGGTAAATTTATCACGGTATCCCGTTGGATGCCACTGGAGCACTAAACTAATGTAAATGGGTCCATACTTGTAGAACTGACTTTTCAGCTTGGGACTTGAACACTATAGATCTCTATGGCCCTGTCACAGCTCGACCTCAGAATCTGTCAAGATACATTTCTCACGGTATCCCAGTGGATTCCAAAGACAGGGAGCACAAACGTAGTTTTAATGGGGCTTCAACAACTATCAACCTGTTGTTTGTGCTCAGTGCTTAGTATGAAAAATAAAACTCAGAAAATGTGACACATTAGAGAAATGTTCACGATAAGCAAAATGGATCTTCTTGGCTCATGTAAAATAGCAAAGCTGTTTTTATAGCTCGTTTTGCCTTAGGCAGTAACACCAAATACAATCCAATTTAGACAATAGAGGTAATTTATCCCTGCGCTTACATTAGCTTTTGTAGCTTCATTATCCATACACAAGGGCATAACTAGAGAATGCAGCGGGCTCCAGTGAAGACCAGGGTCCCCTTAGGCTATGTTCACACGGCTTAACTGCGGGACGTAATTACGCCCCGCAATTACGGCATGTGGCCGGGTGGGCGGGAGCGGGGGACCGGCACCTCGCCGGCCCATAGACTTGCATTACCAGCGACACGTATACGCCACTGGTAATTCACATGTCACTTATCTCCCCGCCCGGTGGATTCGCCGAGCAGAGAGAGGTGACGTAACCCATAGTTCTCTATGAGAACTGTGGATTACAGTAATGAATGGGCCGTTTTCAGCCCGTAATTTGCGCACTTTGGCGCGTAATTACGGACCGAAATACGGCCAATTTTAAGCCGTGTGAACATGGCTTTAGACTCCACTCCCTAGCGTGGTCCGCTATAACACTATCTACACTTGCGTGGTCCAGTGGATCTGCACCAAATACCCGACATCCACGGTGTCAGTGCACACTGACACTACTGGTCGTTACACCGTAGATACAAAAGGTGATCACACCGATTACTGAATGTGCTTGACAAAGAGGGAGTTGCCCTTGAAACGTCATGCAGGTATATCGAAAGGCTAAAATGGTATCTGCATCAATGTGATGAAAACTCAGAGATGAATGAAGGACTCTAACAAGACTACAGCCAGAGGTCTATTTGTTTAACCCCTTAAGGACCCGGCATTTTGTTTTTGTTGACACGTTCGTTTTTCCCTCCTCGCCTTCCCAGAGCCATAACTTTTTATTTTTCCACCTACATAGACATTTGAGGGCTTTTATTTTTTGGGACAAGATGTACTTTCTAATGGTGTTATTAACTGTACTTATAGAAATAACTGGGAAACCGCAAAAAAATTCCAAGTGGAACAAATTGTGAAAAAAGTATTTCACCATGTTTGCGGGGTGTTTTGTTTTTTAGGGCGTTCAATCTACGGTAAATATAATGTGTTATTGTATTCAAACAGGTTGTAACGAAATCCAGCAATACCAAACATGTAGGGTTTCTTTGTTTGTTTTGGTACTGTAAAAAAAATTCCAAACTTTTTCTATTTTTCAAATTTGCACCACAGCGCCATTTTCTGCAACCAATAATTTTTTGTACTAACATCTGCGGATTTCAGTGAGGGTGCATTTTTCGCAGGCTGAAGTGTTCTTTTTATCGCTAACAGTTTGGAATGCATGCAATTTTTTTTTAAAATACTTTTATTCCACTTTTTTAAGTGACGTAAAATGCCCCAAAAAGCGAAATTTTTGGCTTTTGGGAATTTTTTTATTCTACGGTTTTTCAGCGTCGGGATAAAATTATGTTATATTTTTATAGATCAGACTTTTTGGGAAGGGGCGGATACCAAATATGTGTAACTTTTTAAATTATTTTATTGTTTTATTTGTAAAATGGGGGAAAGGTAGGATTTGAACTTTTAATACTTTTTTTTTACTTTAAAAACTTTATTTCTTTTTTTTTTTTTTTCCCCATAACATTGGGGTCCACCTGGGTGCTTTACCACTAGGTGGCCCCCCGATCGTTAATTACGTCTAATGCATTGCCTATGCAATGCATTAGGCTGTACCAAGATGGCGGTTTCCCCACTTCCTGTCTATGACCGGCAGTGGGGACAACCAGGACCTGGCAGTGATGGGAGCCTGCACAAGGTTTCCCTGCGCCATGTCCAGGCGTTGGATCGCTCCCAGGTATGCTGCGGCGATGCTGATCGCCCTGAAGATCGGTGCCCCGCACCGATCTTCATTCATTCAGACGCCGCGGCCATCTTTGCCGCGGCATCTGACGGGTTAAAAAGTGCGGGCGGGTATTACATACAAAATATTGTTGTAATATTTTTCTTTGAAAGTGTGTTTTTGAATGGTGGTGATGGTGACATTTTGTTGGGTTCCTCCCTCCCCCCTTCCCTGCCAGCCCCACACTTAACAAGGAACATTTACTAGTACCTAATAGTAATAGTCATGCAGCTACTAGATAGTACAAAGAGCAAGTACATCACCATACATATCACCATCATACTGAACCAAGACAAATCACACTATATCAAGATCAACATTACCAACAACACTACTACATAAGGAGCCGATAATACCACCAGAACACGACCACAAATTACCACCACATAGTGATACTATACTATTAGTGAATAAAGATCAGTATACAAGGACCAATACGCCATTCGCCACTCAGTCACCATATAGTGGTAGATGCCAGTTGTACTTAGACTGTATATTACCACCATACAGTGCCCATAGAGGGATACTTACTAGTGTACACAGGTGCTCTGCAGCCATATATATGTGATTACAGTGCAGTTACATCTAGTGACTCACAATAGACATCTTTTCTGATGCACTTTCCTATTTCTTCTGCATCCGGCCCAGATGTCCATGACGACTTCTCCTGGCCACCACTCGTCCCTGCAGAATTTGCACACAAATATCTTAGAATCCTCACTTTTCTAACACCTCCCTCACTGTCCTCCACCTCTGTACAAATTTCCCATGGGTGGAAGAGCAGGTGAAGGCCATAGCTTAGAGGCACAATCTCCAAATTGTGTGGGGGGAGGAACAGACAACTAACCCCCTGGAGATTGTGCTACTGCTATGGCCTGTATCCCTCAGAATCATATTGTGTGGTCCGAACTTTTTCCCTTGCACTCCAGAAGATCTGCCCCAGACATGATGCATGATCTTTAGTGGATGCAGAGGATGGAGTTTAGTACCGTCATGCTTTTTGTAGAGTTTCTGTTTTTTCTACAGATTTCTTCAATGGACTATGATGGATTTATTGGACTATGTCGGACCAGCATTGATTCCATTTTTTTTTAAATAAAATGACCAATGAAGGATGTTGTCAGGGAGGGTTTTTTAAAATAGTGTTTTGTTTGTGTTGTGTCAGTGTATTCCTTTTACCATTGTATTCCTGTGCTAGTAATAGAGGTATTTGACAGACGCCTCTGTATTACTAGAGCTGAGGCTTTTTGTCAGCTTTGTGGTAACAAAAAAAGCTGCTAAAACCAAGCCCAAGTGTAATTAATAGAGAGACATCTGTTAGACACCTCTTTTACTAATGCTGGAATAGAATGGTGAAAGAATCACACTAACACAACAGAAAAATACTTTTTTTCGAATAATTACTCCCTGACAGTATCCCTTGTTGACCATTTTATTAGAATGAGAAAATAATTGGATCCAACACTGGTCTGAGGTAGTCCAACTACTCTGATACAGTCCAGAGGGGAAAACCTGTAAAATACAAAAACAATAAACAGTATTTGGCTGATAGAAAGTGCCCACTGCAGTGTGAATACTGAATATGGTCCTATAGATAGGTAGACCCCCCCCCGTTTATATAAGCCGGTGTCACTCCCAAATTAGGGAGCCAAAACAATGCCATTAGAGAGGTATCCCCCACCCCACACTTGGTTTCTAGGTAAATAGGCCACCCATCCTGTGTTAAGACCCCGGTAGGTAGGGCCAACAGTAGTTAGCTAGCTAGGCAAGGACCAGGTACATGCATAGAAAAGGCTCCAGATAGGTCATCGAGGCACCAGATAGTTATGTAATCAGGCAAGGTCCTAGATAGATAGGTCGGCAGGCAGACAGCATGTCTACATGTAGGTGGGTGAGGCCCCAGGTAAGTAGGTAGATAGTAAGATAGGGCCTCAGGTAGATAGGTAATCGGGCAATGCTCTAGGTAGGTTGGTAGGCCCCAGTTAGGTATGTGGGCCCCAACTATGTTGATAGGCCTGAGATAGGTAGGCCCCAGGAAGCTAGGTTTGCATGACCCAGGTAGGGAGCTAGGTTGGTAGACCCCCTGTAGGTAGGTTGGTGGGCCACAGGGAAGGAGGTTGGTAGGCCTCAGGAAGGACGGCTGGTAGGCCCCAAGTAGGTTTTTAGCCCAAGGTATGTAGGTAGGCAGTAGGTAGGCCGCAGGTCCGGAAGTCCCGGGTAGGTAGATAGGCCCCAGGTAGGTAGGTAAGTAGGCCCCAGGGAGGGAGGTAAGTAGGCCCCAGCTAGGTAGGTAAATAGGACCCAGCTAGGTCCATAGGTAAGGCAAAATTAGTGAAAAAGAGAAAAAAATAAACATACCTCTTCCCATTCCCACAATGAGTGGCAGGCTGGTTTCTTCTAGTCGAGCCCAGCATGACATTATCACGTCATCTACATCAGGACACATGTCGATGCCTGGTAGGTCTAAGGTCCAAGTCCTACGAGGCTGAATAGCAGGGTAAGGTGCAGGTGCCGCTCCTCTGCAAAGGGCTCTGTTTCCCCTCGAACCCCGAGACCTGCTTCTGAACACAGGTGGCATGATACTCTGAGGTGATAACACCAGGTGGCTCTTCTGACATATTGCAGGCCTAGTGAAGCCTAAGGCCTACAAGGTTTGGCTACACAGCTCAATGCTCCACTAAGGTCTTTGACTGTTTGCGTGTCCTGAGGAACATGTGTCTGAATGCCCTGTCGTCCCAGTTGTTTGAAGGTATGCTGCGCTGTTGTGTTATGTTCTTGCTTCGGCTGCTATGCCGGTCATTCTGTCCCTGTCCATAGCTTTATTGCTACTTAGGGATACTCATACATACTCAGACCTGAAATGTGGAAAAGCCATGTGTGTTTGTATGTAACACTTCTCTGTTTTTTACCTCAGTTTTAAATGGGACAATAAGGATTGGATATACGTTTAAATCGAATACTGGATATCGCTTCCTCTTTCTCCTAATGCGTATTGCACCTGTGGTTGGGTGATTTGTTCCTGCCCCGAAGAACTTGGATTGTAAAGCACTGCAGGAGAGTTGGTGAGCTAACCAAATGTTCTGTATTTTTATAGTCATACATTGCCCAGACAGACTTTTTTGCTGTGGTTGAGACTTTCCCTGCTCTAGTTGTGTCACATATTTAATATGGCTAGAGCATGAAGAGCCTTATGGTGCAATGTACAGGTGACCATTTACTGTAGGCCATGGGGAATGACAACATTCAGAGCATTTTAGAGGGCAGTGTACAGTAGATTGGGAAGGACAGTTTCTTTCTATTCTTAAACAAACATTGTAATGCAAAGCTTTTTTACTCTTTAACACACTATAGGTAGTCCATGAGGTACAGCTTTGGCCAGAGCTGCAGAGCAGGAATTGGTTTCTGATAAAGTGATGTGATTTCAGTAACTCAGTTGCAGCTTAGTAATATGCAGGCATTTGTTATTACGAAGCAAATGGTGAAGTGCGAGTTGGGGGTCTTCCTGACATCCTCCTGTTCACCATCCTGTTCTGCTTACATCCATATTTATTATAATTATTGCATGTTTGTGAAGTTTTCCAATGTGTTTGGTAATGATAGTCCTTTGAATATCGTAAGTATTTACGCTTTAAATAATATATGGTATTACTGTGTCATGTTTTTCTGTATGGTATTTGAAGGATTCTTTAGCGGCTGTTCAGGCTCTACTCCACTCATTTCAATTCGATTTTTTGGATCCGAAAATCGCATCCATAAACGCAACGTCGATCGGATCCAAAACGCATCCAACAGGTATCCAACATGCAGCTGTGTGTTCGGATGTGTTTTGGCTGCAGCAGGATCGCGTTCTATAGTTTTAAATAGGACTCCTGTTCCGTCTTTCGGATCAAGAATTGACATGTCAATTCTTTGAACGGATCCGAAAGATGGATCCGAAAGACGCAATTAAACACGCATCGGCGATCACTCGTCTGAACACTGATGCGTGTTTTACACTGCAAGCAGTGTAAAACACACTGCTATTTGTTAGATGTGTGTTTGGGTCCGTTTAGGGTCCGATAGATGGATCCAAACACGCATCTGATAACACCGTATGAACATACCCTTAGACAAAATGCACTTTAATAAACCAGAGTCAAAAGTGGTGACTCTACGGCTCAAATACTAACTACAGTATATAGCTACACAGTCACTTGTACTAACACAGTCATTAAAAGGGTCTTACCATGAAGTAAAATAGACATGGAAAGCTTGCAAATTAAATAATAAACAAACAGTTTCAACATTATTAAAAATTGTGTACCATTTTTGTTTTAGCTGCTGTGAGGAAAATTGACCCCCAGCTTCCACACATGTCATTAGGAAGCAATCAATCAGGCAAAAGGCATGTCCCCAATGTAGATGCAAGGCCTGACTTCTCCCAAACCATCCATAGGAAACAAGCCCAGCAGGGAGTCGAAGCATCAAACGATTGTCAGCTAATTTCATTAGCACCTGGCCAGGCTCCTGCTCCAAGACCCCAGTATCAAAGAGATGGACCAGTCTAAGAGGTGCTGAAATTTCATAAGGAATTATGGAATGCATCAAAGGCACACCCCAGTTTCATATTTTTAATTATGAAAAATCCCACACGCAAAGCTGTCACTCCTGGGTTTGTAGCTCTGACGAGCAGGGAGAAATGAACAATGGGCAGCAGGAATGGAGCCGTGAAGCCATGTTTGGTACCCAGTCTTAGCTTAGGCCGATCCAGTTCTGATGGTATCACTGGCTTGGTTCTGTCCCAATGCCCTGCCGTGTTATGATCCATTTTGTGTCTGAAGTCAAAAACAGCATGGCCCAAGAGAAAGGAGAGTGTACAGCATCTCAGGGGCATGAGAGGATGTGAAAGCGGGTGAGAAGGGGGTGTGACGTGGAATGTCCCAGTCCCTCAACTGGGCCCAGAGTCGTTCCATTGGGAGGGTGTTACGCTGTGCGTACCGGAGCATCCAGAATCAGCAGGCTGCATTCAACCCTTGGTATGCCAGCACAAGGCCAACCTAAGGTAAATAGACACATCTTGCTGCCTCTTTATCTGTAACCATATCCGTATTTGCACCTCTGACCAATATCTGTATAGCTATGTATGTATTGTTTGTCTAGTTCGCTCACAAGGCAATTAAATCTTTAAAATTTAATCCTGAGCAGGTCTGTTGTCTTGATCACCGATCTAATGTGTCCGGTCTCTAATATATCGCTACCTGGGCTGGTTCCTGGCTTTGTTATAAGTCTGTAATGGACCGGTCTTATAACTAATGAGGAACTTGTGGCAGTCTACCAGGCTGGCAGGGTTCTGTTTCACCAGTGTGGGTAAACAGAACTCTCCCAGCCATTCAGGGTTGTGGGTGAGTGGGGTATCTCGCACTCCCTGGGTCTTCCTGTGCCCTTGTGGATAGGGGTTAACTGTGAAACCGTATTCGGCTGACCTTGCGTACCCCTAGTGGGAGCGCAACGTCACGAATACACCCCAAGCCAGGCCTTCGACCCTCGAGTGGGCACGGGCTTTTTACCTGGCAGCTGCTACCTTAGTTATCCATAGTGTACAACTCGTCTCTAGGGGATATGACCAGTGATGAGAGCTCTTTAGTCCTGGTTGCACATGCTCAGATATCACTACTCCTCTCAGACAGCTACTGCTAGTCTCTTCCCTGCTTAGTAATCACACACACTCACTGCTGAACAAGTGTTCAACCCCAGGTGCTGTCATTCTACTCCTGTCCTCTGTATCCCTTAGTAAAAACCCCATTAAGACTGACTGTATACTAACACAGTCACCAGTATTAAATTTATAGCAACACAATCACTACTACTAACTGCAATGGCTACATGGTCACTAATACTAAATGAAAAAAACATAGTTACAGGGTCAGCTATACAGCCACACACATGGTCACTAGTACTAACGGCACTACTGCATATAGCTATTTATTACTAAACATACATCAACAGAGTCATTAGTACTAACTGCACAAAAATGGTTAATAATACTAATTAAAACTCAGCATTGTTAAAAGGCTTGACTGTACTCTACCTTACTGATTAATTGTTACTGTACTACAACATAATCACTTACGCTGTCAGTCCATGCACCATGGGAAATAATTTAATGTGATATTTGGTATGCATTTCAAAAGTTTTAGCCCAATATAAGAAACTTGGGAAATGAAGAATCTGTTATTGGACTCAGGAGGTAAAAATAAATAAGAAAAATGAAATAAAAAAAGAAATGTAAAATTCTGGATTATAATTATTAGGGTCTAATTGTCTTTACTACTTCAACAGAAATCAAAAGTTAATATTTAGAGAGAACAAACTGCATGTAAATGAACCACTTAGTGATGATGTTTTCCGTTTTTCATCCCCACTTTCCATGCGCCATTACTCTTCTACTTTTTCTGGCTTCATAGCTAGGGTTGGGACTACAAAGCACTCAAACCCAACCAGACCACAAACAATACTGACCCCTGAATTGCACAGAATATAGCATTGTGCAATGCAGCAATTTTACTTTATTTACTACCACTCCCCCTTTACTAATTCCTTAAATATGTGCTTTACATATAGAGGCCCTATAGACCTACCTACCTACTGGGGGACCTATAACCTTACAAACCTGTTTGGGGGCCCTGTATACCTGCCTACTGGGGGTCTCTAAATACCTACCTACCTACTGGGGGAACCTATAGATCTACCAACCTACTGGGGGATCGATAGACCTACCTACTGGGGGGCCTTATAGACCTACTTATTGAGGGGACCTATAGACCTACTGGTAGGACCAATAGCCCTACCTACCTTCTGAGGGGCTCTATAGACCAACCAACCTATTGTAGAGCCCTATATACCTACCAACCTATTGAGGTGCTCTATAGACCTAACAACCTACTGGGGGATGTATAGATCTACTTAGTGAGGGGACCTATATGCCTACCAACCTACTAGGGGGGTCTATATACCTACCAACCTACTAGGGAGACCTATATACCTACCTACCTACTTTGGCACATATATACTTACCTACTTACTGGGTGCCTTATATACATATGAAACCACTAAGATGACTGATATACTACATACTGGGGTTCTATGTACCTACCAGCCTACTGGGGGCCCTATAAACCTACCTGCCTACTGTGGGGACCTATATACTTACAAGGAGACATACCTACCTACTAGGGAGTCCTACATACCTTCCTAGCTAATGAAAGTGCCTATATATCTACCTACTTACAGGGTGGCCTTATATATCTACATACCTACTGGGGGACCTATAAATCTACCTACTTACTGGAATGGCCTCTATATCTACCTACTCACCTACCTTGGGTGAGGGGGCTATATACCTACCTACTGAGGGTACCTATATACCTACCTCCCTAGCTTTAGGGATTATATAAACTACCTACTTAACCTACCTACTTAGGGTGCCTACCAAGGATATTTATATATCTAGATACGTAGTAATGGGACCTATATACCTACCTACTAGGGAGTTATATACGTACCTACCTACTTGGATGGCTATATACCTACCTACCTACTGAGGGGACCTGTATACTTACCTACTGGAAGAGTCGTTGTCTATGTACCTCCCTACCTAATGGGGGCCTGTATAGGAACAATGGGTGACTTCCCATCCCCCACAGCAGACACACAGCTTTTCTGTCATAGGAAATCGGAGTCATTATTCTTTCCTACAATAAGTAGGGAGGTATATTCATCCCTGCCTGCAGTAGGTAGGTAGATGAATAGATGCTGAAAAAGTGAGAGTTCTAAAATTTTTGTGTGGTAAATTCTGCAGAGATGAGTCAGGACCAGGAGAAGTGCTCATGGCAGTCGCGCAGATGAAGAAAAAAAAAGGAAAGTAAATGGCTCATCAAAGAAGACGTCACCTGTAAATTGTTGGATAAAACTGTAGTGAAATCTCATATATGTCTGCAGAATGCCTGCATACACATGATAAAGCCAAAAAATTGAAAGTAGGCAGCATTTCAAAAAGGAGAAAATGTATTTACTCAACAGCAGCAGCCGTTGAGTAAATACATTTTCTCCTTTTTGAAGTGCTGCCTACTTTCAATTTTTTGGCTTTATTATTGACCGTGATCCAGGTCGTAGTTGGCGTGCACTATATATTCAATTCTCCACTAGGATTATCGGTTTATGCTGCTGAGCTCTATTTTTTATTGCATACAAATGATAGTCACATGTGGTGGTTACATTTGGACATGGCATTATTAGTTGGTCCTTAATGGGGTTGTCTCAACATGCTGTTTCACTGAGCCAAAAGCAGATTCAGATTCATGCATTCTGCCTCTTCCTGGTCAGGCTGTGTGTGGTTCTATATTAGTGACTAGCATGTCAGCTCCATTTTCACAGCTTTTCTAACAGCACTGAAATAAGAGCAGGAGATGTTATTTATAGAGCAAAGAGCTTCAGGGCTCAAAGTAAACAAACAAAGAAGACTACTTGTTTGAGATTACATACTCTGCTCTCAAGCTGGCAGCATCCCCGGCCCGACCTGTTGCCAATCTTTGCTATCAGATAAGACAGAGTAGAGAAGGGGAGAGCAGGACGATAATCAGAGAAACCTGTGTGCACTCAGAGCTGATAACATCTATCTTATCTCCTTAACAAAGCCTAAAGAATAAAGCAATATATTTGGAAAAACTCTTCAATTACCGGTCACTAAGGGGGACATGTATCAAAACTGTCTTGGGCTAAGACTTCCTTGTTGCCCATAGCAACCAGTCAGAGAGCCCCTTTCATTTTTCCAGAGCACTATATGAAATGAAACGGATGCTCTGATTGGTTGCTATGGGCAAGAAGGAAAGTCTTAGTCCAAGACAATTTTCATACATGTGGTCCTAAATGTATAAAGCTAATCTTTGTAGTAAGACAACCCCTTTAAGTAATAATATTGGGTCTTGGTTGTGTTGGAATCATACGTATGGTATATTTGCTCCATATATAGGTGTATTATTTGGTAACTGTATGACTGTTATTTATAAGGTATTACACTATCATACATAAACGAGCACTTTTGAATAAGCAAATTTGTATAATGTCTTCATTATACAGTGAACTGAGATGATGGACAGTATCTATGTGGAATACGTGCAAAATTAGTGACAGGAATGTACATTTTATACTCTGTAAAAATATATGCCAGGCGGCCCACTGACTAACCCACCCCCTCTGGGATCCTCCCCAAAAAGGCAGATCATCAGTCCAGGCCTGATGGATAAGCCATCAATATGGATAAGCCATCAATATGTAATAAGTTCAGGTGGTTTTTATGGATAAGCCATCAATATGTGATAAGTTCAGGTGAAAAGGGGTTAAGAAGTCTCTCTATTTTAAACAGAGAGTTGGTCATAACTCGCCCATTCCTGAGATAAATAGGGGTTCTAGAGGTGGAACCCGCACTTATCACACATTGATGGCATATCCTTTCGATATGCCATCAATGGGTGTGGTGAGAATACTTCTTTAACTTTTTAGTTTTTATTACACGATAAACTAGAGAAGCCTATTTAAAGTTTTTAATATTTTTTGTAACATTTTTTCTGTTACTTTTAGGACTCCTAAGAGATTTAATCATAACATTTCATTCTCGTTGTCATGGATGAAGGCAGATACTCTGGACCACTGCAAGCGATGGTATAAACCACACCAGGGAGCGGAGTCTAAGTACCCCCAGGTATTCACCAGACCCCACCGCAAAGTAGGTTGGACTTGCTGCAGTGGGGAACTACTAAGTCTCTACCCCTGACGTGACTTGCTTGTGATGGTAGCCGGGATGCAGCATGGTACAAAATTGGTAGGCAGAGACGTAGTCAGGGACAGGCAATAAGGTCAGGGCAGGTGGCAGGCAATGTGGTCAGGAAACGATAGCAGATAGCAGGAAGGTCCGAGACACAGATAAGGCAAAACTCTCCGTCACTCTCTCCAAAACACACCAAAATACACAACTACTGCCAATTTACCGTCACTCGGCAGAGTGGGGCAGAGAAGCAGGGGGTGGCCTGTTGAGTTAGAACTGCAGTGACCATAGCAGGGTAGGGGG
>JAODAL010044704.1:0-32618 GCA_025379985.1 Phyllomedusa bahiana | reverse complement strand
TTTTTTAAAAAAATAATCCCCCCCTTTTTTTCCCCAAATATTGGCCCCTTTGGGGGCATCTTTCTGGGGAATAACCCGGCCGGAACAGCCCCCCCCAAAAAACAAACACCCCCCCCAGGGGGTGGGGGGGAAAAACCAACCCAAGGGCCCCCGGGCCCCCGGGGACCCGGGGGGACCCCAAAACAAAAAAATTTTGGGGGAAAGGGGAAAAATTTAAAAAAAAAGGGGGCTTTTTTTCCCCCCCGGGAACCCCCCCAAAATTTAATTTACCGGGGGCCCCTTTGGGTTTTGGGGGGCCTTTTTTCCCCAAACCCCCCCCCCTCGCCCCTTTAAAAATCAACCCCCCCCCCAAAAAAAAAAAAAATCCCCTTTCTTTTTTTTTTTTGGGGGTGGGGGGGGAAATGGGGGGGGGGGAGGGGGGGTTAGCAGGGTCCCGGGAGGGGGTGCCCCAAAATTTTCCCAGCGGGGCCCCAAATTTTTTGATGGGGCCCCTGTTACATAGTTAGATGGTTGAATAAAAAATTCCTCAATTAAGCAAGAGTGGTGCTTAATGATAAAAAATTCATCATAGAAACTTTTTTAGAATGTTTTTTTATGCGTACAAAGATAGCATTTTCAAAGGGGAATTTTAAAAAACCCGTATTCTTCAGGGGAAACATGTCACAAATTTTTTATCATACATCCCCAACTCCCGTTTTTTTTGGGGGGGGGGGTCCCGCTATTTGGGTCCCCTCCCCCCCTCCCGGGGGAGTTGGGATTCTTTCGCCGCCGGACCGCTCCTACAGGGGTGAAGCGGCCGCAGCGGCCCCCTTTTCCCAACCCCCCGCGGCTCACTGGCGGGGGGGAGGGGAGGGGTCGCTCCCCCTGCCTCCTCCCCCTGTATTCGGCGCCGTGTGTGCCCCACATACAGGTCACGGCGCAGGGGGGAAATGACGCGGGCGCGCTGCCCGCTGAGGAATCGGGCGGGGGCTGGCAGCCGCAGGACCTGGTGAGGTAAGTGGGTTTTATTTTTTTATTTTTATTACTTTTTGGGGGGGGCTACCTGGCTAAAAAAGAGGGAACTACCTGGCAACAAGGGGGCATCACCTGGGGAAAAAAGGGGGCATCACCGCAACAATGGGGGGCCCATGGGAACAAAGGGCCTACTGGGAACAAAGTGGGCATACCGGCAACAAAAGGGGGGATAAATGGAAAAAGAAGGGGCACTACCTGGGTAACAGATGGGGGGGACTACCTGGTACAGAGGGGCACTACCGGCAACAAGGGGGATACCTGGTAACAAGGGGGCAATCCTGGGGTAACAGAGGGGACACTACTGGGAAAAGAGGGGAATACCCGGCAAAAAAGATGGGGGGACTACCGGCTAACAAGGGGGAATACCCCGGGAACAGAGGGGGCACTACCTGGCAACCAAAGGGGGCACTACCTGGTAACAAATGGGGCACTACCTGGCTAAAAAAATGGGGGGACCTACCTGCTAACAATGGGGCACCTACCTGGCTAACAAGGGGGGCATCTACCTGGCTAACAAAGGGGGCACCTACCGGGCTAACAACGGGGGAAATCTACCGGGCTACAAATTTGGCTCTACCTGGCTACAAGGGGCATCTACTTGGCTACAAGGGGCATCTACCGGCCTGTAAGGGGCACTACCGGGTTATGGGGGCTACTACCTGGCTATAAGGGCATCTACCTGGCTTTCTTACAAAGCCGGAGTGGGTGTGGCTTTTTGTAGGGGCGTGGCATACCGACAAGACATGCAAATTTTTGTCGTGGCGCACTACGCGCGCCGCCCACTAGGTTCTCCTGCTTTTTCATTTTCAAAAGTTGGCAACTATGGTTTATATAGATGTTTAGAAATGAAATCTCCATCTGTTGTTGAACTTCAGGGCTCAATTTTCTCTCTAATGGCCACATGTATGAAAACTGTTTAGGTCTAAAATTCACTTTGTTGCCCAGAGCAACCAATCAGAACACCCCTTTCATTTTTCCAGAACACTATATGAAATGAAATGGGTGCTCTGATTGGGCAACATAGTGAGTTTTAGACCTAGACAGTTTTCATACGTGTGGCCCTAAGTCTTTGAAAAGCGAAAGAGGGTCTGGATAAATGAGCAATTCTTTAGTTAGTATTACACTAATCTGGTATTGCTGCGAAAGTCAGGAGGCACAACTCTCCACGAGTCTATCATTGGTAGTCTTTGCAGCCGCCTCTTTTCCTTCTGTGCTGCCGAATAATATTAATAAAAAGAATAATATGTAGGTTTGATTGTAATAGACCACTTAAGGTGTTATAGCAGGGAATAGTTCTCCATATCTTAGTCAAGAGAGAGAGATCGCTATTAGTGGCAGTGTGTTAGAAGATAAGATATATTTAAAACCGTAAATGATTATTCAGAAAGTATACATAAAAGAATTAAAATCTAATCGGTAATTTGTTGTCATGTTATTACTTACACAAAAAAAACTAAAAAATGGGTAAATAATTGTGGGGAATTATAAAAAAAATGCATAGAAATCGGTTTGAGGCTATGCCTGAAAAAACGGATAGGAGCGGGAGCTTTTATGTTAATGAATAGACCGCGATCATGTTGGCACTATAGAGAATGTCAGTATAACAGCTCTTGTCATTGTTTACGGACTAGGATTCTGGAGTAGGGTCGTTGCTGGCAGCTCGTTGCATTCAGGAATGGGAGAAAGGTGAGTTGTTTGGTTTTTTATGAGAAAGAGGGGCCCTGGCTACCTGCAGCCTATCTGAAGGGGGCCCTGGCTACCTGCATACTATCTAAAGGGGGTCCTGACTACTTGCAACCTATCTAAAGGGGGCTCTAACTACCTGCACATTATCTAAAGGGGGCCCTGGCTACCGGCAGACTATATAAAGGGGGCCCTGGCTACCTGCATACTATCTAAAGGGGGTTCTAACTACCTGCATATTATCTAAAGGGAGCCCTGGCTACCTGCATATTATCTAAAGAGTCCCTGAATACCTGCAGCCTATCTAAAGGGGGCCCTGGCTACCTGCAGCCTATCAAGGGCCTGGCCCTGCACCTATCTAAGGGGCCCTCTACCTGCACCTATCTAAGGGGGCCCGGCTACCCCACCTATTAAAGGGGGCCCGGGCTACCTGAAACCATCTAAAGGGGGCCCCAACCTGCACCTACTAAAGGGGCCCTGGCTCCCTGCATATCTAAAGGGGGGCCCTGGCTCCCTCACCTATCAAAAGGGGGGCCCTGCTACCGCAGCCTTCTAAAGGGGGCCCTGGCTACCTGCAGCCTATCTGAAGGGGGCCCGGCCCCTCAGCCTATCTGAAGGGCCCCTCTCCCTGCAGCCTACAAAGGGGGCCCTGGCTACCTGCCCCATCAAAGGGGGCCCAATCCGAAAACAAAACCCTATCCTAACATACAAAAGGGGGGCCCTGGCCCTTCATATTTAAAAGGGGGGTCCCTGGCTATCTGCAGCCTATCTAAAGGGGGCCCTGTCTACGTGCCTACTAGCTAAAGGGGACCCTGGCTACTTGCAACCTATCTAAAGGGGGCCAACAACCCTCACACTACAAAAAGGGGGGCCCGGGCTACCAGCATATTATTAAAGGGGGCCCTGGCTACCTGCATATATCAAGGGGGGTTTCTCTCCCTCAATTATTAAAGGGGCCCTCTCCCGCATATTACTAAAGACCCCCCTGAATACCTGCAGCTATCTAAAGGGGCCCGGGCTCCCTGCACCTATCTGAAGGGGGCCCGGGGGCTACCTTTGCACCTATCTAAGGGGGGCCCGGCTCCCTGCAGCCTAACTAAAGGGGGCCCTGTACCGAGCCTACAAAAGGGGGGGCCCAGGTACCTGCGGGCCATCAAAGGGGGCCCGGGGTACCTCAGCCTATCAAAAGGGGGCCCCTGCTACCTGCAGCCATCAAAAAGGGGCCCCGGCTCCCTTTCAGCCTATCAAAGGGGGCCCTCTACCGCATCCTAACTAAAAGGGCCCTGGCTACCTGCCGCCTATCTGAAGGGGGCCCTGGCTACCTGCCGCCTATCTGAAGGGGGCCCGGCTCCCTCCCCTATCTAAAGGGGGCCCCACCTGCACACATCTAAAGGGGGCCCGGTCCCTGACACTATCAAAAAGGGGCCCCTGGCTACCTCATATTTAAAGGTCCCGGGGCTACTGCGCCTATCTAAAGGGCCTTCACTTTCCACTACAAAAGGGACCCGGCTATGCAACCTAAAAAAGGGCCCCCTGGCTACCTGCCACACAAAAGGGGGGCCCGGGGCTACCGAATATAAAAGGGGGCCCTGGCTACCTCCCCCTATAAAGGGGCCCTCTACCTGCACCATTAAGGGGGCCCGGTACCCCCCTTTACTAAGGGGCCTGTACCTGCCCTTCAAAGGGGGCCCGGGCAACCTGCACCTATCTAAAGGGGGGCCCTGGCTACCTCACCTAAAGGGGGCCCGGGCACCGAAAATTTATCTAAAGGCCCTGCTACTCAGCCTATCTAAAGGGGGCCCTGGCTACCTGCAGCCTATCAAGGGGCCCGGGCTACCTGCGCCTACAAAAGGGGGCCCCCTGGCTACCTGCAGCCTATCTAAAGGGGGCCCGGGGCTACCTGCAGCCATCTAAGGGGGGCCCGGGCTACCTCAGCCATCTGAGGGGCCCGGGGCTACCCCGCCATCTAAGGGGGCCCTGGCTACCTCCGCCTATCTAAAGGGGGGGCCGGGCTACCTCCCCCTACAAAGGGGGGCCCGGGCTCCCTGCACACTATCTAAAGGGGCCCTGGCTACCTGCACACTATCTAAAGGGGGCCCGCTACCTCAATTATCTAAGAGCCCCTTTGGCTACTGCAGCCTTCTAAAGGGGCCCTGTCTACGTGCCTACTCAAAAAAGGGGACCCGGGCTACTTAACCTTTAAAAGGGGCCCTGGCTACCTGCACCTAGCTAAAGGGGGCCCGGCACCGCACACTACAAAGGGGGCCCGGGGTGGGGGCCCATGAGCCCTAAAGGGGGGGTTTTAAGGGGGGGGGGCCCCCCTTGGGGGGGGGGGGGGGGGAAAAAAAGGGGGTGGATGGGGGGGGGGGTGGCTACCTGAAATTTATTAAAAGGGGGCCCTGGCAACCTGCAGCCTATCAAAGGGGGGCCCCGGAAAAAAACCGGAAAGCTTTTCAAAAAAGGGGGGGCCCTGGGTTTACCTGAAAAGAAAAACCCAAAAAACAAAGTTGTGCAACTTTGAAAAGGGAAAAGCAGGAAAAATTGAAGAGGGCCCCCCGGACCCCCACCCTTTTGGGTCCCCCCCCCCCCTCAAAAAAGCCACACCCCCCCCCTGCCTAACTGCATAAGGGCCCCTTTGGAAAAAAGGGCCGGGTAGATGCCCTTAAAAAGCCAGGTATTTAAGCCCCCAATAACCGGGTATTTGCCCCTTACAGGCGGGTAGATCCCCCCCCTTTGTAGTCAATTAGATGCCCCTTGTACCGGGTAGAGGGCCCCCCCTTTTTTTAGCCAGGTAATCCCCCCCCTTTTTGTTAGCCGGGTATTGCCCCTCTATACTAATAAAAATAAAATAAAAAAAACCCTTACCTCACCAGGCTCCCTGCGGGCTCCGGAAAACTCCCCTTTACCCTCCACACGTCGCAGGGGGGGTGAGTGAAAGCCGGCTCAAAAAACCCCTGCAACACTGATCTGAATTACAGCACGCACCGGCGCTGTACATAAAGGGGAGAAGGGGGGAGGGAAAACAGCCCTCCTGCCTCCCCCCCTGCACAGTGAAAACCGACAGGGGGGTAGCGCCGTTTTCCCACCCGCCTCCCCAGGAACGGCCGGCAGGGGCCAAAGTGGGGCACATCAGCGCAAACTCTTCGCCGCGGAAATTTAAAAAACCCCCCCGCTGCCTGCTGGAGTTTCCCAAACTCTCCCGGGGGGGCGGGGGGACCCCAAAGAGGGGGACCCCCCCCCAAAAAAACATGAATTTTGCATGTATGTCAAATTTTTGGGGGTTTTTAACTACGTGTAAAAAACCCATCTAAAGGGGGCCCTGGCTCCCTGCACACTACAAAAAGGGGGGCCCTGGCAACCTGCACCCCTATCAAAAGGGGGGCCCCCGGGCCAAATTTTTTCAGCCTATCAAAAGGGGGCCCGGGTTTACCTGCACCCCCTATCAAAAGGGGGGCCCCTGGCACCCTGCACCTTTTCAAAGGGGGGCCCGGCTACCTGCGGGCCTTCTAAAGGGGCCCGGCTACCTGCCCCTATCTGGGGGTTGGGCCCGGGCAAACCTGAAAGCCAAATCTAAAGGCGGCCCTTTTCCAAACCGCACCAAATCAAAAGGGCGGGCCCTGCCCACCTGCAGCTTTCTTAAAGGGGGTTTCCTTTTGGCCCTACCTGCAGCCAATCTAAAAGGGGGTCCGGGCCCCTTTGAGCCTACAAAAAGGGCCCCGGGCTACCTGAAACCCTATCAAAAAGGTTTCACGGGCAAACCTTTGCTTTCCCTATCAAAAAGCGGCCCCGGGTCTACCTCCCACCTATCTAAAGGGTGAGCAAACAAAAAAAAAATGGGGGCCCAAAGCGTGGATGCAAGAAAAAATTTGCTCCCTTTATTTTTTGTACAATAGCAGGGGGAACACGGGAAAACACTTCCCGCGTTTGGGGCCCCAAATAATTTTCGAGCCCCTTGTCAGGGTGACACTTTTTAAACAAATTTCTAATATTTTTTAAATATGACTATAAATGGTTTACCTCCCCCCAATGACGCACCTTCCTCCCAAATTAAAAACATTCAAATCTAAACCCCCTATCCCTTAATCTCTTCCTAAGTAAGGGGAACTTTGTTGTTTTATAAAGGGTAATGTTGTTCAAATTTCTAAGACAAACTCACAGGAACCTAAAATGTTTATTAAAAAAAACCCAATTTTTTATTTTCAATAAAGGGTTTTGCTAAGTCTTTTTCCAAAATTTTAAAAACCCCTTTTTGGGGGGCACGGGTTAAAAAGGGCATAAATCCAAAATCCTCCCTTAATCAAACCCCTGCCTTTCCCAGTCCCCCTCCATCTTTTGGGGTTTCATTCCCCTTTAAATACCAAAGCAGCAATATTTCCAAAATTACCTTCTTGCGTTCTATAAATTTTTGGGCCACTCCCAAAAAGGTTTTTTTCCCCTTTCCCTTTATGTGCAATATATGCTTTTAAAAATTCTTTTTTTTGAATTTTCTAATGCTGCGCCTATGTACTTTTGTCACATTTTTAAACATTTATCTCAAAGATAAAAATAATCGTTCACAATTAAAAAAAGTTTCAAATTTTTAAATACTGTGCTTTTTTCCAAACCTTTCCCTTTCCTAACATAATTACAAGCACCACAAACGTTTTTTTCCACAGTTAAAAAACCCCTTTTGGGAAAGCCAATACCTGGATTGTTTTTTAAATACCAAAAAATCACTAATGTTACCTGTTTTTTCCCCTTTTTGATTAAAAAACTTTTTGCCACCCCCTTTCACCCCTTCATCAAATTAAAACGGCCGGGTAGGGGAATTTTCCCCTAAGGATGTTTACTTTTTTGTAAAAAAAAAATTTTTATTGGCACCAAAAATAATGAGGATAAAAAATTTAAAAAGGGAATATTTTTTTCCACCCCGTTATGTGGCTCTTTTCTATTTTTTGTTTTTTTTATCTAAAGGGACCCTGGCCCCTTTCCCCAAACAAAAGGGGGCCCGGGCCAAACCGCAGCCTATCTAAACGGGCCCCGGGCTACCTGCAGCCAATCAAAGGGGGGCCCTGCTACCTGAATATTATCAAAGGGGGGGGCCCGGCTACCTGCAAATTCTAAAGGGGCCCGGTTTACCTCAAAATTATCAAAAGGGGCCCCCTTTGGCTCCCTTCCCCCCTTTATCAAAGGGGGGCCCCGGCTACCTCCCACCTATCAAAAGGGGTTTCCCCTGCTCCCTTTCAGCCTATCAAAAGGGGGCCCCTGGCTACCTGCGGGCCATCAAAAGGGGGCCCCGGGGCTACCTGCAGCCTATCAAAGGGGGCCCTGGCTCCCTTTGCCCTCTACTAAAGGGGGGGCCCTGGCTCCCTTTCCCAACTTTAAATTTAAAAATGGGCCCTGGCCACCTGCACGTTATCAAAAGAGGGCCCTGGCTACCTGCCTACTATCTAAAGGGGGCCCTGGCTACTTGCAACCTATCTAGAGGGGGCTCTAACTACCTGTACACTAGTTAAAGGGGGCCCTGACTACCTGCATATTATCTAAAGGGGTCCCTGGCTACCTGCAGTCTATCTAAAGGGGGCCCGGCTATTGCTTTACTGTCAAAAAGGGGGCTCAACAAACCTGCCCCTTTATCTAAAGGGGGCCTTAAAAACTCCCAACGATCTAATGGGGGCTCAAAAAAAACCTGCACACCATCTAAATGGGGACCTGGCTACCTGCAAACTATATAAAGGGGCCCTGGCTACCTGCATACTATCTAAAGGGGGCCATGGCTGCCTGCAGCCTATCTAAAAAGGGACCTGGCTACCTGCACACTATCTAAGGGTGGCCCTGGCTACCTCCACACTACAAAAGGGGCCCTGGCTCCCTCACCTATCAAAAGGGGGGGCTCTAACTACTGAAAATTAAAGGGGGCCTAACTACCTGCAAATCAAAGGGGTCCCGGGCTACCTGAGCCTATCTAAAGGGCCGGTATTGCACCCTTCTAAAAGGGCCCCCCTTTCCCCTCACCTTTCTAAAGGGGCCCCCGGGCTACCTGCCCCTTTCAAAAAGGGGCCCCTCAAACCTGCACCTTTCTAAAGGGGCCTGGCACCTGCCCATCTAAAAGGGGGCCCGCTACCTCCCCTTTATCTAAAGGGCCGGGGCTCCTGCAGCCTATCTAAAAGGGCCCCGGGCTACCGCACGTTTTAAAGGGGGCCCTGGCTACCTCAGCCTATCTAAAGGGGCCCGGGCTACCTGCAGCCTACCCAAAAGGGGGCCTGGCACTCAGCCTATCAAAAGGGGGGCCTAGCTCCCTGCATACTATCTAAAGGGGCCTGGCTACCTTCAACTATTTTAAAGGGGCCCCTGGCTACCTCACCTATCAAAGGCCCTGGCTACCTGAACTATCTAAAGGGGGCCTTTGGCTACCTGCACCTATCTAAAGGGGGCCCTGGCTACCTGCACACTATCTTAAAGGGGCCCTGGCTACCTGCAGCCTATCTAAAGGGGGCCCTAGCTACCTGCAGCCTATCAAAAGGGGTCCTAGCTACCTGCAGCCTATCAAAAGGGGGCCCTGGCTACCTGCATACTATCTAAAGGGGGACCTGGCTACCTGCATACTATCTAAAGGGGGCCCTGGCTACCTCTACTCTATCTAGGGGGCCCTGGCTACCTGCAAATTATCTAAAGGGGCCCTGGCTACCTTCACACTATCTAAAGGGGGCCCTGGCTACCTACACACTATCTAAAAGGGCCCTGGCTACCTGTATACTATCTAAAGGGGGACCTGGCTACCTGCACATTATCTAAAGGGGCCCTGGCTACCTGCACACTATCTAAAGGGGCCCTGGCTACCTGCATACTATCTAAAAGCTAAACTGCGCACACGATCTTAAGGGGGGCCCCGACTACCTGCAGCCTATCTAAAGGGGGCCCCGACTACCTGCAGCCTATCAAAAGGGGGCCCTGGCTACCTGCATACTATCTAAAGGGGGACCTGGCTACCTGCATACTATCTAAAGGGGGACCTGGCTACCTCGACACTATCTGTAGGGGGCCCTGGCTACCTGCAAATTATCTAAAGGGGCCCTGGCTACCTTCACACTATCTTAAAGGGGCCCTGGCTACCTACAGACTATCTAAAGGGGGCCCTGGCTACCTGCATTCAATCTCAAGGGGGACCTGGCTACCTGCACATTATCTAAAGGGGGCCCTGACTACCTGCACACTATCTAGAGGGTGCCCTGGCTACCTGCATACTATCTAAAAGAGGCTATAACTAGCTGCACACGATCTTAAGGGGGCCCTGGCTACCTGCAGCCTATCTAAAGGGGGCCCTGGCTACCTGCAGCCTATCTAAAGGGGGCCCTGGCTACCTGCAGCCTATCTAAAGGGGGCCCTGGCTACCTGCAGCCTATCTAAAGGGGGCCCTGGCTACCTGCAGCCTATCTAAAGGGGGCCCTGACTACCTGCAGCCTAACTGACACTCACCATCACCTACCTACAGCCTACGTAACTGAGGCCCACCAACCTTACTAGGGCCTACTTATCTACCTTACTTGAGCCTACCCACCAACCGGCTTGGGGCTGGCCTACCAACTTATCCAGCGGGGGTCTAACTACCTAAATAGGGCCTATCTAGCTACCTGGGGCCTTGCCCATTTTCCTAACTACCTAGGGTCTTGCCTACCTATTTGGTAATATAATTGTGAGGGGAGCAGCTCATAGCTGTAGCATAATCTCCAGGGGGTTAGTCCTCTCCCCAACCTCCAACCTCTTAGGAGACTTTGAATCTTAACTATGGCTTGTACCCGCTCTCCCACCCCAGGGAGTTTGTACAGAGGTGGGAATAGGTAAAGAGGTGCTGGAAAAGTGAAGATTCTAAGATAATTGTGTGTGAATTCTGCAGGGATGAGTGATGGCCGGGACAAGTCATCATGGCGGTGTGGAACGGATGCAGAGGAAAAGGGAAAAAGAACAACTCATGAGAGAAGAGAAAAATTCATCAGAGAAGACATCTCCTGTGAGTCCCTGGATGTCAGAGATTATTTTTCTTCTATATTGGATCAGTGCTGTAGTCACTGTCATGTGATGTGACCTGAGCTGGTGCCTGACCTCTATGTGGTCTCCATATGGCAGTGTTGTAGGTTATACCGGCGCTAGTATAGGGGCAGCATACACTTGTCCCTGATTGTAAAGTGAATGCACACCTGACCCTGTGATTAGAAGTTACACTTTTACTTTCTTGCTGGTGTTTATAGTGGTGTTTATTTTAGAAGATGGCGAGGTGCGTGAGCGAGGGAAAGATGGAGGGGGATATTGTATGTGGGCTGGTGGTGAGGGGTATGGATGGAGCTACTTAGCCATGTGTCTACGATATGTTAGACTGTGACAAATGTGTGAGACACACAGACATGTGAGATAGACAGACAGATATGTCCAAGAGGCCGGTAATATTTTCATGTACAGTAGCTGTAGGGTGGGCCCCCAAGATCAACTCCCCTGTGGGCCCCAGGCCCCCCAGTCTGACTCTGATCATATCTATGAGAAAATATAGAATAACATAGAGAGAGAGTAGAGCAAAAAAACAGGAGGTGGGGGAGGGAAAGGGGAAATGGAATAGAAGGACAACAAGCAATAATAAAAGTAAGCCAGTGGGACCAGGTGTGTAAGTAGAGAACAATAGTGAAAAAAAAGAGATATAAGCTCACCAACAGAGTCCTTGTAGGGCTTCTTATGCCTGCAGCAGCTCCGCCTAGCACTTCCCTGTGCACGGATCCTAGCCGCCAGTCACGGCTGTAAATAGCAAACTTCTAGGAAAGGCAATGGATCCAGCGAAGGATAAATATAAAGCCAATGTTTAATGGTAATTACACATAGGAGGGTACAGAAGGGGCTCAAAATTCCCCATGCGTTTTCGTGAACAAGGGCGCTTTTGCGTACGCCCGAAACGCGTCGGAAGTTTGAGCCCCTACTGTACCCTCCTATATGTAATTACCATTAAACATTGGCTTTATATTTATCCTTCACTGGATCCATTGCCTTTCCTAGAAGTGTAAGTAGAGAAGCCTGGTCCCCATAGCAAACTTTTTTCATGGGCCTCCTAGCCCCAGGGCCACAGGTGGGTAAGCAGTACATAGGCCATAGGTAGGTAGGCAGTAGTTAGGCTACAGGTAGGTAGACAGATCCCAGTTAGGTACGCAGTCTAAAGGTAGGTAGGTAGGTAGATTGGCCCTATATAGGCAGTAGAATGTCTGATCAAAGGAAAATCAGAGAAAAAAGGAAAGAGAAAATATGTTATTGAGCCAAAAGGAATAGAGGAAAAGATGTAAACAAATCAAAAATAAACCAGGTAAGATCACAGAATGTACTAGGAACTAAACAAAAAATATGAAGAGGAGAAAAGCGGAAAAAGCAGAAGAGGAAGGAATAAAGAGGAAATTATTTAGTAGGTAAAGAGGACAGAAGTAAAAGTGTTACCATCACAAAGAGTCTACCCCATATCATTTTGTCTGTAGAATGAAAAAATAGATATTAAAGTAAATGAAGTTACAGAATTACACACTACATACTAAGAATTACATAAAGAAATTATGCATATGACAAATCATATTCCCTGTTAAGTCCATGTGGCTCTAAAGTTTGCAGTGTGTGTATCTACTAGGATTCTAGCCTTTTCAGACAAGAAATCCTATAGTCTCCTCTTCTTTATGGTGGGATATGATCAATGATTTGAAATATTAATTGCACTGCATTGTGGTTCTTTTCATTGAAGTGGAATGGGACTGGAAAGTGTAGTTCAGAACGACTTATGGTTGATTTGTGTTTACAAATGCGATCTTTTGCACACTGTGCCACCGCACCCACATAGAGAAGTTTGCAAGGACATTTAAGCAGATATACAATGAAGTTTGAAATAGAAGTATAAAAATTATTGATGGGGAACCTAGGGCCTTGGGTGAATGAAATATTCCCCTTTTAATGAGAGGAACATTGGGCAGAATGTAGGCAGGCAAATGTGTCTTTCTTCTAAGTGGACAATAGTGATTGCCATGTGGCACTTTTAAGGGGACCAATGTTGACTTGTACAATATTATTTCACAAATTATGTTCACGTTTATAGCAGAGCAAAGCTGGACTTTGAAACTCCTCGACATCTGAAAAGGCTCTCCTTAGTATAGGCCAGTGTCTGTGGATTATGTGTTTAAGTTTTGTGGCTAATGGGATGGTAGATGTGAACAAATGTGTGGGTTGGGATAGAAATTGAGGAGGATAATCCTATTGTACAAAATGGTTGTTCATTTCTTCAAAGCAAGTGGAACAGGTTTCAGGATTATTGAGAGATGGGTAAAGATTTTTTAACAGAAGGAGGTGGTTGCTAGTGAAGTGGAGAAAGCTTTTTTTGTTAATAGGTTTTGTGAATAGATTTAAAGTTATTATGCCTATATAGTCTTTAATGACCATAGTGTCAACGTTTATGGTGAATGGTAAACTGTAGTTCCAGAAAAATTTAATTAATCTGAGAGTGAAAAAGAAGTAGGGATTGTGCATCTCCTATCCAAACACAAGATATATCATCTATATACCTTAGCCAAGTGAATGCATGTTGTGTAAATAAATGATTGGGATAGGTGTATTCCGCTTCGAACCGCGGAATATACATTGCCATAAGAAGGCATGTGGCAAGCAGGAGGAGATGTGCCGATGTTGTGGTGGAGGACCTGCTGATATCTGTAGTTCCACACAGCTAAACAATGGTTACAGCAGCTGGAGTGGGACACAGGGCCTGTGGCACGTTCCTTAAGCATGCACACACACTTTTGTCAAATAGAGGGGTTTGCACATGTAAGGAGGATCTCTGACCCTTGGGACACTTACTAGATTAATATGCTTGGTGACTGGCGGGAATGTCCATTATGTAATGTGCAGAATTAAGTGAACATACACCAGGAATATGGTGAGAACATAAAACAGTTCTTTTACTGGGAAATAATTATGAGCTGCACCAAGGATAAATACAATACAATACAGTCTCTGAGTAGAAATAGTGGATGATACTTGTGAGCTGAATTTCCTGTTATCTAGTGGGTAGTTGAAAGCAAGTGTAGGTAAAATACTAGATAGACAGTTTGCTCCCTCTGCCTTGCATTTATTTGGGCCTGACACAGTCTTCTATTGCCTCACTAAGGAATCATTCACCACTTGGCTTATGGGATAATGAGATAATGAGCAACAATGTCCTAATAGGTGGAACATGACTTAATAGCCACAAAACTCTGGTCCTAGACGGAGGCCTGATTTGGGTACCAGCCAAGCAAAGGGGTCCTTGAATCAGCTTCTTCCCTTCACGGCTTCTATGGAGGTGATGCGAGTCGTTTTTTCTTTCAAATATTTCCTCAGTAGGAACTGGACTGGAGAATGTTACTATTTCTGCAGGGGTCTGTGCGGTTCCTCTGCGCTCCCCAAACAAATGTCTAAGATAAATATTTGGGCCATGCGCTGCTGGAGACACAGCAAGCACACACAGTCAGAGCAGACTTGTCTGCACACTGATCTCTCCGACTGACCAACGACCAACCTACTTACTGACTCTCTATATTGAGAGAGAGGCTAGGCTAGGGTGGCTCCACCCACAAGCTTAGCACTTTCTAGAAGTTTTTGCCATTATTGTGAATGGGCTGATTACAGCCAATAGGGAGTAAGCTTACAATACCTCACACTAGTCATCAAGTGAACACACAACAGGACTCATTTCAATCAATTCACCGCAAACAATAAATACCCTTACTCCTATAACCATCCGAACACATATTTGCACTGGGTTATCACAAGTATCTTTAATTTGAGAGGATGGTTCCTGAAAATGATTTAGGAAAATACTAAATTATTTTCAGGAACCATTTAAACAACATCTACATAAAAAATCCATGAAACAACACTTAATTGTAAGCACAATGACTTGCAATGTATAACAAAATGAACACACGGATTCCCTGAGGCTCTTTGGCATAGTCTCTCTGGGGCAAGTAATGTGATAGGTATTAGAATGGGCATACAGAGGCTTTAACAGCACTGTAACATAATGTCCATATATGAAGTCTCTCTGAAATGCAAAGTTCCTAACTGTAGCACTAAGAAAGTAGTAACTGAAGACAGTCCTAATAGTGCATATGAACACAGAATAGTGAGATACATGGCTTTGCAGCTAGGCACAAAGACTAGAACAGTTGCATAAAACGTATACTAGACAATGAAATTTCAGTGCAAAACCTTTGTAAACGTGGCATACATTATATTACATATCAAAACATAAAACACAATATACATATATACATTTTTCTTTTAAAATATGTTAACAGACATTTTGACTACAGGCAATAGATTTTTGGTGCTGCACTTCAGATCTTCTGATTAGAACAAATTTTGCTTCAGAACTTGGACTAGCATCTCCTGGAGAAAGGACTGTAGATCCGCTGCCACCGGATCGTTCCGATCCCACAGAGGTGTGGCCCATGCCAAGGCTTCTCGGAAAGCAAGCTGACCACGAAAGCCACCTTTGAGCGCTCTGTGGGGAACTGGTCGGCCATCAGTTCTATGTGCATGGAGAACTGGGTGATGAAACCACAGCACTGCTTAGAGTCCCCTTCAAACTTCGACGGTAGCGGCAACCGGAGCTTGGGACCCACCGTCGCAGGCAGGGCAACTGGAGGCGGTGTAACCACGGGTGGAGATGGTTGCTGCTGTTGGTTTGACAGAAGTTGCTGCAACATGACCGTTAGCTGGTCCAACTGATGTGCCTGTTGCGCGATCTGTCGTGACTGTCGCGCAACAACTGCTGCAAGGTCCGCTTCGTCAGGCAGAGGCACCTTGGCGGGATCCATAGCCGGATCTTACTGTCACGGGAGCAGTAGTGGATCCGCTGGAACACCACAAGCGATGGTGAAAGCCAAAACCAAGGAGCGGAGTCTAAGTAGAACCCGGTTTTCACCAGTGCCCGCCGCAAAGCGGGATGGACTTGCTGCGGCGGGAAACTACCAGGTCGCTTCCACTGGCAGAACTTGCTTGCGGTGGCAGCCAAGGATGAGCATGGTACAAAATCGTAAGGCAGAGACATAGTTGGGGACAGGCGGTAGGTCAGGGCAGACGGCAGAGGTTCGTGGTCAAAGGACAGAAGCTGAACGGTAAGGTACACGGAACAGACAATCACGGCACAAGGAACGCTTTCTTGATAGGCTATGAGGCACTAAAGATCCGGCGGTGAGATGAAGAGGCAAGGATTAAATAGGGTTAGCGCCCGGTGAGACCAATCAGCGGCACGCTGTCCCTTTAAATTGAGCTGCAGTACCACGCGCGCCCGCCCGGCAGTAGCAGCATGCGCCAGAAGCACAGCATGAGCGCGGCGAGGTAAGTGAAAGTGCTCCGGGGGACGAGTGCGCCCACGGCCCGATACCCAGACTGCGGGACCACTCGACCCTGGAGCTGGGGAGGGGGCAGGGAGATGGACGCGCCCGCAGCCTGCCCCACGGGCTGCTGCGCCGTCCATGACAACAAGCAACGTAGATAAATAACAGAGCATCAGTACAGTAAAGCATACATAGAGATCAAGTTAAATAAACCCCTATAAAATATATAGAAATAACGTGTCAAAACGGATACCTGCTAAAATAAATATACATGATGAAAAAAGGGATACAAACCAAATAGTGATAGGAAAACACCCAAAGTGCGTTTCGCAAAGAAGCTTAATCATGCTGTTGCCCATTACTGCGTATCACTGGGCGGAAAATTTATTAATTCAGTGAAACCATCTCTGGATATAAATATAATCTCAGGTGAGTACATATTGCATAAAGAGGAATTCACAGGGAAAAACCACATTGACGTTAAAAATGTCTGTATAGACTTCTAAGATATCCAGAAAAATATATACAAAAATCATAGTTGCACTCAATTTATAGATACTTCCTTCAATAGTATAACATAATTTCCAAAGTAAAGAAGATGAGCACAGATGTACAGAGACATTTAGAACTATAGTGACCTTCCTCTATGTCACGTCTATGAGAAAATATAGAGTTACAAAAAAAAGTATACACGGAGAGTGCAGTGAAAAACAGTAGGGGGGAATAGAATAGAAGGACAACAAGCAGTAATGTACGTAAGCCAATGGGATCATATATGACCTTACACTGACCTTTTGCTCCCTGTACTCCGGACAGCTCAATTTTTTCTCTATTTAAAGCAGCTGTGCTGTTTTCCCAGCACAGTCTGCTCCTATGGCTTGAGCACATCAGATAGATGGTGCTTGCCTGCTTCCTACTATTCTCTGCTGGTAATTTACTCCTGATCTCACTAGACTATATTTCACTTACCTATGTACTCGGCACTCATTTCTTTTATTTCCTCAGCCCTCACCTTCTTACATTATGTTACTGTAAGCCGAATACCAAGGGCAGGTTTACCAGAATACAGCGAAGTCACGGACAAAGAACACGACTCCAACACAAGCTCAACAACGATTTGTTTTACTGAATTTTCTGAAACAAGATGGTGTACAGATACCCCAAACACAAATTTACAAATATGTATCCTGGGCCCCTGTGCTGCACAGCGCGCCGCCAGAAGTGCACTCTCTGGATGCACGGTAACTTTACCTAACCGTGGGGTTCGGAAAGGCTGATAACCCCTTACCTTCTTAATACCGTAATCACCAACGGGACCAATTGTGTATGGTGGCAGTTGCAGGGGCTCGTGGTGCAGCACAGCAGCTTACACAGCTTAAATAGATTTTCCCACTTCCCTCCCAAATAGACATGCGACACAAACCGGTTCAAGTAGATAACGGTGTGGTATCAGACTCTCCAAGTCCTGAACAGGAGGATGTATTTGGGAAACGCTCCTTTGGCCTGTAACTGAGCCTAAACTAACTAAACTAATAGCAGGCCTTCTCACAGTCCTGAGCTCGTCGGGTGCACGCATCCGCTGAGGTACCTTAAAGATGGCTGGCAACTCCTGTCCTCCGGTGCAGATCCTTTTGGATGAAGTGGATGATCCGGCTGCAGACAGTCCTCTCTATCTTGGCAGCTTGTCCTTCCTGTCCAGGAGTTCTCTCTCTCTGCGATGGCGTCTGTATAGACAGTCAGGCTCTCCTCTGTCTCTGAAACAACTGTGAATCTTGAGTCCTTTATAGCTCGGTTACTGTCTCTGTCTGTTCTTCTCTGAGTCTCAGCAGCTTCTCAAAATGGCTGCAGCCATGTGCCAGTCTTATACCATGTCCCTCATTTGCATATACTGGAAACTGGACATAGCGGCATCTTGTGGCCAAACAGTAGAATACAAAGAAACATTTCACAATGGTCATGCATGGGATTTTACTTGGAAAACACAGTGAGGCCGGTCCACTATCCCACATACCACCCCACTAGAAGTTGGCGTCCTCGACAACCCTCCCCACACAAACTCGTCTTGCACATAGCGTTGGATCTGGGAGTCCTACATGGGGCTATAGGCTCAGGGGCTTCAGGCACATCCCCTGGGAAAGGAGTTGTTGGCTGCTCCACTCTCTCCCTGGGTGGCAAGATTGTCACAGCTGGAACCTCAGTTCTCACCGGCAATGGGACAACTAAGGGAGGCTGCTGAACAGGGGTAGGTACTTCGGGCGTAGTTTCGGGCACTTCAAAATCACAGCGCCTCAACATATTTCTGTGCATATTTCGTGATGGGCCCCCTGTCCCTATCGGCTCTACCTGCTCTGCTACAACCTTGTGCACCGTCCGCAGTCGTCGGCGGTGTTCCTGTGCCCAGGCCGTGGTACTGGTCGGTGGTGATTCTGTCGGACTGGGCATGTGAAGATCCTCAATCTCTCGACCCGGTCTTCCGAACATCAGCATGTGTGGGGAGTAACCTGTGGTACTGTGCACCCTATTGTTATAGGCCCACATCAGCTCAGGCAGGTACTCAGGCCACCTAGCCTTCTGGTTGTCCTCTAAAGTCCGCAGCATCTGGATAAGGGTGCGGTTAAACCGCTCAAGCTCCATTCCCCTGTGGATGATACGTAGTACGGGAACGCTCAATCCCATACAACTGGTACAGTTCGCTCATTATAGCCCCTTGGAAACATGCCCCTTGGTCGGAATGTATCCTCTGTGGGTGCCCAAACACCTGTATAAAGTGCTTACAGACCGCCTCAGCAGCAGACTCTGCAGTCTGATCCCTAGTGGGTACAGCCACGGCATACTTAGTGAAATGATCCGTCATGACCAAACAGTACGAATGCCCAGAGGCAGAGTACCCAACCTTCACATAGTCAATCCTCAGGAGCTCTAGGGGCGCAGATGTCAGGATGGTCTGAACGGGAGCCCTCTGTTCAGTGCTCTTACTTAACCCACAGGTACGACACTTGAGGCAAGCTTCAGATACCATGCTTAACAAGTCAGGGCAGTACACCAGTCGTTGAAGCCACTTATAGGTTTTGTCACTCCTAAAATGGGCGCTTCTCTCATGGGCTTCCCAAGCAGCCTCTGGTCCTAATGACATGGGGATAACAATCTGTTGTCGGTGCTGCAACTCTGATTGTAAGTAGATGGTCCGACACAGGAGACCCTGGGAAACACTCAGCTCATCCCACTGCCTCAACAGCTTTTTCCCCTCCTGAGTCAGCTGGGTCTGCTCCTCTGGTCGGGGCCAGACCCAAGACCGGACCCACCCCTTCACTTTCTGTAAATCTGGGCAACCATCCTGGACCCTCTGCCAATCAGCCACTGTCTTTCCCAACACCATCGGCATCCCAGACGCCACCCCACTTGAGTGTGCCACGTCCTGGTATGCAGGGAACTGGCTAAAGTCGGGCATTTCAGTGTCCTCTAATTCCTTATCAATGCTGCGGGATGGTAGTCTGACTGGGACCCAAGAGAGGGCATCGGCATTCCCATTTTCCCTACCTGACCGGAACTTAATGCGGAATTGACATCTTGAGTCGTGCCACCCATCTCTGCTCGAGGGCTCCAAGCTTAGCATTCTCCAAATGTGCCAATGGGTTGTTGTCGGTCATGACAGTAACCTCTGCACCTGTCAGGTACTCTGCGAATCTTTCAGTCATGGCCCACACCAGGGCCAACAGTTCCAACTTAAAGGAGCTATAATTGTCAGGATTGCGCTCTGACTCCCGCAAGGACCGACTGGCATAGGCAATTACTCTCTCTCGCCCCTCCTGGACCTGGGACAGCACAGCCCCCAACCCATGTAGACTACCATCAGTATACAGCAGAAAGGGGGTGTCGAACCGCGCATAGGCCAGAATTGGAGCACTGGTCAGCGCCTCTTTCACCGCTTCAAAAGACTCTTGCTGCCGAAGTCCCCACTCAACAGGGCAATTCTTTGGACCCCCAGCAGTATCCCTAAGCAACTCATTTAAGGGGCCCGTCAGATGAGCAAAACGGGGTATAAACCTTCGGTAATACCCAGCCAGTCCCAGGAATGCCTCTCGTAGTGTACATGGCCGAGGCCAGTTTTGGACTGCCTCCACCTTACTGGGGGCCGGCTGTACCCCTTCCGAAGTGACCACATGCCCCAAGTACTCTATTCGCTGCTGGAAGAGCTGGCACTTCTTTGGCTTGATCTTAAGCCCATGGTCTCGTAGTCGTTCCAGAACCTGCCGCAGTTTCTGAAGATGATCGAATTAATTCCCAAACACCACTACATCGTCCAGGTAGATCAGCACCGACTCAAAGTTAAGATCCCCTAGACAGTGTTTCATCAGCCGCTGGAATGTCCCTGGGGCATTGGAAAGCCCAAACGGCATCCGATTGAACTCGTAGAGTCCCATAGGCAGAATGAAAGCTGTCTTTGCCCTATCCTTCTCAGCCACTGGTACCTGCCAGTATCCGCTGGCCAGGTCGAGGGTCGAAAAGAACTTTGCATGGCCTAGAGCGGACAGCGACTCTTCAATCCGCGGGAGGGGATAGGCATCACGAATGGTCTGGGCATTTAGCTTCCTATAGTCTACGCAGAACCTGAGACTGCCATCTTTTTTTCGCACCAAAACGACAGGGGCGGCCCAGGGAATTTGTCTCTCTTGAATCACCAGTTTCTTCAGCACGCTGGCCACCATGTCTTTCACTTCCTGGTACATTTTGGGCGGGATTTGTCGGTACCGTTCTCTGATGGGTGGGGCATCACCTGTGGGGATATCATGCTCGATGGTAGAAGCACACCCAAAGTCTTCATCATGTCTCGAGAACGCCTCCTGGAATTCCCAGAGGGGATATTCCAGCAGCTGTTGTTGCCCTGGAGTCAGGGTCCTGCGATCTATTCCCATTTGAGCCATAATCACTCGGCCATTCCATTCCGCCGTCGGAGGCTCATCTTTCTGGACGCGCACAGCATAGGTCCAGGCCGACCTCTTGTCGGGCCATAGCGTGACGTCCTCTCGCCGGGAGATATCTTCTCCAGGAACATGGACTTCGGCTAGTAGGGTATTCGCAGGAATGGTCAACTCGCTGTCCATGATGTTGAGGCATCTCACGGGTACACATCCCCTCTCCACAGTGGCAAGGGCCCGAGCTACCAGTGGTCGGTTCTGTGACTCTTCCTGTGAGACTGGTTCAACCAAAACTTCCAGCCCATTCAACTTCCGTCTGGTTCCCACCAGCAGCATCAATATTTTTTTCGTGTCGTGGCGGGATCTTGATCGGGGCTTTCACCGACACCTTCACGTGCCCAATGGGTCGACCGGATGTGGGGCTCTTCTGCAGACTGCAGCTCCTCACCATCTGTCGTAGGACCTTCTGAGTGGGCCGGTGCGTGGTGGTCCGCTGCCAATATTTTGGCATAGAGGTGGTGATCCAGGTCTCGGAGCACGTTCACGCCCAGGATCACATCCACTCCCCTCTTGGATGGGTGATCCACCAGCACAACTCCTTTATTACCAATGTCTTGTCCAAACAGTCGGACCTGCATCCAAACTATCCCTTGTAAATCCAGCTCACCATTGTTGGCTGCCGTCAGCCTAATGACGCTGCCATCTTCTGGCTCCATCATGTGCCCGAAGTGTCTCTCAAAGAACTCCAAGGGCATCAGGGTACACTCTGACCCAGTATCAACTAGACAGTGCACCTTTCTGCCTTCTAGCTCTGCTTCCATAACAGGACTACTGGCGTAAAGATTTTACTCCTCACGCCTGGGCTTTGGTTTCTGTTGCCCTGCCAAAGGACGCCCAGCTACTGCGGCGGTTGGTAGTTTAACCCCTGCTCTGCCCTTACACGTTCGCGATACTCTCTGGCGATGTGGCCATACTGTTGGCAAGCCCAGCAGAGGGGCCCCCTAGACCTTTGCACACCTGGTGGACCTCTTGCGGCAGGAACCCGCTATGGAGCTGCTCTGAAAAGGGTGCTGCGGGAAGCCAAGGTCACTTCTGGAGCTTGTGGTCGTCCTGCCTTCATCTGGGACACCTCAAGCCTAAGTTCTCACAACTCTGCTCGTAAAGCCTGGACCACATCTGTTAAAGACTCTGCATCCCCCTGTTTTCTGCTTGCTTGGGTGCTACTCACAGCCTTTACCAATATGGGCATGGGTTCCTCTTCCCTCTCTACAGCGGCTAAGTAGACACTGTAAAACATCAGGTCAGCTGTCATTCGGGTCATCTCCTGCAATTTGTCCCATAAGGATTTATTGTACAGTCCCACAATGAACTGGTCTCTTAGTAGCTTATCTACTTCAGGGAAGGCCCCATAGCCACTGGGTCTCGCCGCCTTATCTCATTCAATGTTTTCTGCAGAGCATTAGAGTACTGCATGAGGGTCTCACTCTCTCTTTTTGGCTGGTTGAAGAAGTAACTTTGCAGGTGCACCCAGGGCTGCCATCAGAAATTTCAGGGCCCCATACAGCTGAGGCGTCTGGGGCCCCCCTGTCATCCATGCCCCCAAGGCCCCGCCCCCACCACAGTCACCCAACCCGAGAAAAAAAAAATGCAATAGCGCCAGTCATTTAGAATTTTACAGTTTATCAATATTGTGCAGGTCAGAACGTAGTATACAAGGGCCAGAAAATACAACCACAAGATCACCACATGTCACCACTATTATGTTAGTGACCAAACCAGTATACCCAGACCAATATTGCAAATAACAATATACTAAGACCATATAATACCGCCACATATCACTACCATAACAGTACTGAACAATACCACCGTACTGTTACTGAATATAATTCAATAAGACCGATATTACAGGGGTATTATAGGGATAGATACAAGTGCACACAGTGCAGATACATTTAGTGACTCACAGGTGACGTCTCATCTGATGAGTCGTTCACTTTCCCTTCTCTTCTCCATTCGGTCCAGACTAAATTACTTCTCCCGGCTTAAGAGGGGCCCCGCACAGATAGGGCCCAGGGGCGCTGGCAAGGGGGCGCTGGCAAAGGGGCTTTAGAGGGGCCCCACACAGCTGGTGTCCAGGGGGGCACTAGGGCAGGTGGGGGGTGCTGGGGCCGGGTGAGCCTCTGAGGGGCCCCCGGGGCTTCAGAGGGGCCCCACTCCGCTGGAGCCCAGGTGGAGGATTTCTTTGGGCCCCAGGGGCTTCAGTGGAGAGTGCTGGGGCAGAGTGAGCCTCTGAGGGGCCCAAGGGCTTTAGAGGGGCCCCACACAGCTGGGGCCCAGGTGGAGGCACTGGGTTAGGTGGGGAGTTTCAGTGGGTTGTGCTGGGGCAGGGTGAGCCTCAGAGGGGCCCCACACAGCTGGGGCCCAGGTGGAGGGTTACAGTAGGGCCCCATGGGTTTCAGTGGGGGTGCTGGGGCAGGGAGGGCTTGCTTGAATATCACAAAATGTGAGGGGGGGGGGGGGGTCGTGCTCCAAGTCAGAGGAGCGCTCAATATAGCTGCAGCAGCATCTCACTCACTTCAGATTCCTCTGCTCCGTCCTGTGATGGGATCGGCCCCTCCTCTCTCACTGCTGCTGGCAGGAGTCACTGAAGAGAGAGGAGGGGTCGATCCCCTCACAGGACGAGCAGAGGAATCTGAAGTGAGACGCTGCTGCAGCTGTATTAAGCGCTCCTGTGACTCGGAGCACGGGCCCCCCTCACACTCTGAGCCACACGGGTCCCAGCGGACGGTCAGCAGTGCCGCAGGGCCTGTGTTCAGGCTCAGGAAGCTAGTTTGTGAAACAAGTGGGCCTGCTTACCGTGGGACCCCTTGTTTCACCGGGCCCCATACACCTGTAGCCCCTGTAACCCCTGAATGGCGGCCCTGGGTGCACCACTTTGGTACACCCCCCTTGGGCCCCTTCCAACAGCGAGAATATTTTCTCCAGCGTGTCCCTTTCAGACTCGGGTCGCACCATTACTGTCCGCCTAACGTCCCCCTCCAAGGCCCCCAGGGCTATCTCTGCCCCCAGTTCCGGAGCTAAGTTACATATTTTAACTGCGCTACGCACCCTTTCTGTCCAGTCCTGCAGTGTCATGTTTTTCCCATCAAATTTGGGGAGGGATTGCAATAGTGGCCCTAAAGGGACATAACTCACTTGGGCGGGTACTGTAGGGGCACCCTGAGCTTGGCTCTGGGCCGGCGCCATTGACGCCGGGGGAAGATCTCCCGCCGCAGCTCCGTCCATAACGATCGCTGTATCCTGCAACGACTACGCCAAGTTGTAAGCCGAGTACCGAGGGCAGGTTTACCGGAATACAGCGAAGTCACGGACAAAGAACACGACTCCAACACAAGCTCAACAACGGTTTGTTTTACTGAATTTTCTGAAACAAGATGGTGAACAGATCCCCCAAACACAAATTTACAAATATGTATCCTGGGCCCCTGCGCTGCACAGCACGCCACCAGAAGTGTATTCTCTGGATGCTTGGTAACTTTACCTAACCATGGGGTTCGGAAAGACCGATAGCCCCTTACCTTTTTAATACCGACGGGAACAATTGTGTGTGGTGGCAGTTGCAGGGGCTCATGGTGCAGCACAGCAGCTTACACAGCTTAAATGGATTTTCCCACTTCCCTCCCAAATAGACATGCGACACAAACCGGTTCAAGTAGATAACGGTGTGGTATCAGACTCTCCAAGTCCTGAACAGGAGGATGTATTTGGGAAACGCTCCTTTGGCCTGTAACTGAGCCTAAACTAACTAAACTAATATCAGGCCTTCTCACAGTCCTGAGCTCGTTGGCATGCACGTATCCGCTGAGGTACCTTAAAGATGGCCGCCAATTCCTGTCCTCCGGTGCAGATCCTTTTGGGTGAAGTGGATGATCCGGCTGCAGACAGTCCTCTCTATCTTGGCAGCTTGTCCTTCTTGTCCAGGAGTTCTCTCTCTCTTTCTCTCTCTCTGCGCGATGGCGTCTGTATAGACAGTCAGGCTCTCCTCTGTCTCTGGAACAACTGTGAATCCTGAGTCCTTTACAGCTCGATTACTGTCTCTGTCTGTTCTTCTCTGAGTCTCAGCAGCTTCTCAAAATGGCTGCAGCCATGTGCCAGTCTTATACCATGTCCCTCATTTGCATATACATTGGCATTTGCACATACTGGAAACTGGACATAGCGGCATCTTGTGGCCAAACAAAAGAATACAAAGAAACATTTCACAACTGTCATGCATGGGATTTTACTTGGAAAACACAGTGAGGCCGGCCCACTATCCTACATTACCCTTGCCTCTCTTTCTTTGTTAACTCTTTCCTCACCACTTCTATTATTCTTACTTATTCAACATTATCTTAGTCTTCTCCTCATTACATTATACTACCATCCTCTGTTTTAACTTTTAACCCACTGCCTCCATTATACTACCATATACTTTATCATCATCTTACCTTTACTACATATGTGGTCTATATACTTTATCTAGTCCTCTCCTCTGTACCATCTTCACCTTCCATCACGATCCCTCTCATATTTCCTACCATACTCCCATGTTCCTTCACTTATTATATACTGTATATAATGCTGGCATCACTAGTGCTCTTTATCTGCTACTTACCTTGTCTGGTTAACTATTTGCTTTACTAGTTACTGTATGCAGTTTTTTGTTTTGTGCATCATATATTGATGCATATGTGTATATATGTACATATGTACAGTGGGGAAAATAACTATTGATTTTGCAAGTTTTCCCATCTCCAATGAATAGAGCATAGTTGGCAACTTTTGAAATTGAAAAAGCAGGAGACTGTAGAGGGCGGCGCGCCCATCTTGTCTGTGAGCCACGCCCCTTCAAAAAGCCACACCCACTCCACCTAACTGCATAACGGCTTTGGAAGAAAGCCAGGTAGATGCCCTTATAGCCAGGTAGTAGCCCCCCATAACCAGGTAGTGCCCCTTACAGGCAGGTAGATGCCCCCTTGTAGCCAGGTAGATGCCCCCTCTGTAGCCAGGTAGATGCCCCCTTTGTTAGCCAGGTAGATGCCCCCATTGTTAGCCAGGTAGATGCCCCCCATTGTTAGCCAGGTAGTGCCCCCCCATTGTAGCCAGGTAGTGCCCCCCCCATTGTAGCCAGGTAGTGCCCCCTCTGTTGCCAGGTAGATGCCCCCATTGTTAGCCAGGTATATGCCCCCTTCTTTAGCCAGGTAGTGCCACCATTGTAGCCAGGTAGACCCCCCCCATTGTAGCCAGGTAGACCCCCCATTGTAGCCAGGTAGACCCCCCCCCCTTGTAGCCAGGTAGATGCCCCCCGATAGCTAATACAAAGAAAATCATACAAGTCACTCACCTCACCCGGCTCCTGCAGCTCCGGACATCTCCCGGCCGACTGAGTAGTCTCAGCTTTGCAGGGGGAGTGAGTGCAGCCGCGCGTCACGCCCCCTGCGACACTGAGGTGTATGTACAGCGCACACCGGCGCTGTACATACAGGGGGAGAAGGGAGGAGGGGAACGATCTCTCCTGCCTTCTACCTGTACTGCTGACTGACTGTGCGGCCGCACATGTCAGTGAAACTCGGCAGGCGGGTGAGCGGCCGCTGCGGCCGCTTCACCCGCCTGCAGGAGCGGCCCCAGAGTAGCGCACCAGCGCTACTCTTGCGCCGCGGTCCCCCCGCTGCCTGCTGGCGGTGGGAAGAAAGCCAACTCTGCCGGGAGGGCGGAGGGGGGACCCCCATTAGCGGGACTTCCCCGCCAAAAGCGGGAGAGTTGGCATGTATGGAATAGAGAGGTCTGTCATTTTTAGCGTAGGTACACTTCAACTGTTACATAGTTAAAGAGTTTGTAAGGCTGAAAAAAGACAGACGTTCATCCAGTTTAGCCTATCCGCAATATGTCGAACTCAGGCCCCAGGTAAACAACATACTGTTCGACGATCCTGGTTTTTGTGGCAGATTGCCCTGTTTGTGCCCCTAATAATGGAGTCCCCAAATACGAGCACCTATCTAGCCTGCTCTGCACTCCAATTCCCCACCTTACTGGAGCAGACAGGGATAGTGTCTTACTGCAGCAGCACTCTTTCTGAGCTGACATCCCCCTCAACCGCCAATCTTGCTAATTTGTTGGGTTGTTCCAGATTGGAAGTAGCCTCCCTGACACTTTTCCCTCTACCCTTTTTTCTGACTGTTACACAGCTAGCTGCCTCATTTCCCTGCACCTCCATGCTGCCATCCTCCCCAGCATCTACCCCTGTGAGTGCTTGCTCAGTGAGCACTTGCTCATTTAGATCCAGGATCCGGGCTTCTCAATGTGCAGTATGTACCCTCGAACTGTTGTTCAAGGATTGAATCTAAAAAAAAAAATCCAGAATCACATTGTATGATTCTTTAATAATGAATTTGCATTTTATTGCATGAAATAAGTATTTGATACAATAGAAAAACAGAACTTAATATTTAGTACAGAAACCTTTGTTTGCAATTACAGAGATCAGACATTTTCTATAGCTCTTGACCAAGTTTGAATATACTGCAGCAGGGATTTTGGCCCACTCCTCCATACAAATTTTCTCCAGATCTTTCAGGTTTTGGTACCGTCACTGTGCTGCATTAAGTTTCAGCTTCCTCCAAAGACTGGCCAGGCCTTGAAATACTTCTTATGTTGCCACTCCTTAGTTGCCCTGGGCATAGGTGTAACTTTAGGGGGGTACGGAGGGGACTGGTCCCCCCCACTTTTTAGCCACTAAAATAAAAAAGAATCCATATGAAAGCATGAGAATACAGTAAGTGGGGGAGGGCAAAGTACATAGGAGGAAGAAGTTAACCCTGTGCTTTCTGTATTTCTGTGCATCTTGGGGGGACAGAGTAGGTGGCAGCCTCAAGTGTCAGTGCAGAGTGAGTAGAGCAGGAGTCAGCTGGGGCTGCTTCACCAATCAGAATGCTGCTCACAATCCAGCACACTCTGTATCTGGGGCTGTATCTTTCCCTCCCCCGTATACCACTTCCCCTATGCTCAGCTCTCATCAGAGAAGGAGAAGCTCTCGCCGAATGCCAATTGCACCAGACTACAGGAGACAGGTAAAGAGGGGACAAGGGTGCCAAGCGTTGTGTGTGGATGTGAGTAGGGTATGTACTGTATATGTGAGATGTATATATACTGTATGTACAGCCATGTGTCTAGCCATGTCACGTCTTCCCTGCACTTGCTCGCCAGGGAAAATGAAAGTGAATGGGGCCGGCCCAGCAGCATTTTAGAAGTGTGGACTGGCCAGCGCATACTTCTAAAACACCCAGCATATAGCAGAGCGCACAGTACGCATCGCTATATGCCTTGTGAACATACCTTATTGTACATTCATGCAGAAGATATGAATGCTGATTCTGGGGCGGATTTGGTGCTGGATCTGCCTCCGAACTGGCATCCAAACTGGCTGGAAACTGATTTACATTACACCCTATGTAAAATCAGTGTCATAATTTAGATGACACTGATTTTACTCGAGAATTGTCGGCGCGTACTGTCATTGCCTACACAGAATTCTTCTAGGTGTTTTATGCACTAACAGCACTAATGGAAAGGAGGGAGAAATCTACCTCGGGTAGTCTGGGTCGTTTGCTCGTCGGAGTTCTGCGTTTGCAAGCGTCAAATTTCCAACAAGCAAACGACACTGTCAGTGCTGAAAAACCATCATGTGAACCCACCCTGAGTGTGTAGTGTGTCTGTGTTCAATATATATGTACACAAATATATGGGGTACCTGGGGTACCTTGTGTAATGTAGTCTCTGGGGTACAGTGTGTAATGTAATAATCTATGGTTATGGTGTATAAACTAATCTCTGGGGTACAGTCAGTAACATAGTAATCTCTAGGGTACAGTGAGTAATATAATCTGTTGTACAGTGTGTGATGTAATCTCTGAGGTACAGTGAGTAATGTAATCTCTGGGGTACAGTGAATAATGCAGTAATCTCTGGGGTACGGTGTGTAAACTAATCTCTGGGGTGCAGTGGGTAATGTAATCTCGTGTATGGTGTGTAATGTAATCTCTAGGGTACAGTGAGTAATATAATCTGTTGTACAGTGTGTGATGTAATCTCTGGGGTACAGTGAGTAATGTAATCTCTGGGGTACAGTGGATAATGCAGTAATCTCTGAGGTACGGTGTGTAAACTAATCTCTGGGATACAGTGGGTAATGTAATCTCTTGTGTATGGTGTGTAATGTAATCTCTGGGGTACGGTGTAATGTAATCTCTGGGGTACGGTGTAATGTAATTAATTTCTAGGGTTCAGTGTATAATATATATTTGGGGTACAATGAATTATATTATTTCTTGAATACAATGTGCAATTAATTTCTAAGGTGCAGTTAGTAATGTAATTTATGTGGCTGCCATGTGTAATATAATTAATTTCTGGGGTGCAGTGTATGATGTCATTTCTGGTGTATGGTATGCAATAAAATAAATTTTGGGGTACAGTATGTGACAAGTGATTATTAGGGGTACAGCAAGATTGGGTTCTTTTATTTTCCTCATTTCCTGTTGTGTGTATAACAAATTTAATGGAGTAGTGACGGGGATGCGAGGGTTAAGCAAAATTTGCTGCATTGCACAACATTTTTTATTTCCATCTAGAGGGGGACATATTGCTGGTTCGGTTTCATTGCAAGGGCTGCTTTTTAGTCCCAGGCCGGCTCTAAACTGCAGTAATTCGAGAGCCACTCATAACCTTACGGATTGCACCAAAAGTGTTTTCCATAAAGACTCCGCCCGGACCTGCTGGGGGAGCTCACAGCACTCCCTCAGACCTTCTAGCTGGGTTAGAGGGGGCCACTTCACTGCAGGAAGAGAAGGGGAGGGGAGGGAAGGTGAGTGAAGGAGGGAGGGGATGAGAGGTAAAATTGTCCCCCCCCACTTTTTGAACCAAAGTTACGCCCCTGGCCCTGGGTGTGTGTTTCAGCAGCCACAACTAGAGATGGGCGAATTGATTCTAACGAAGTGGAATTCGTTTAGAATTTCACGAAAACTTCGGTTCTGAACGAAGTCGAAGTTTGGGGGACTTCGGGTGAACGAAGTGTGCTTTTGATTGATAAAATGGCTGCGAGCACATGGCTATACATGGGGCAAAGCACTCTGGGAGGAGGAAGGGCATAGCCTGCATTACATGTGCAGAGATGAAGCCAATCAGAGACTGGCGGGATTCTGTGACGTCACCGCACTATATAAGTCCGGGCGCGACGCTGGGAGCTCATACCGCTCTCACTGTACTGATCAGGGAAGGTGCTGCCGCGGCTGATTGTTACTGAAGAACTGATTTTTATACAGCGATTTTTGGGGGGTGTCTCAGCTTGTCTCAGAGACTGCTTCTCTTAACGTTTTATTTCTGATTTTTTTGGGTATTGGATCTGAAATCCAGTGTGCGTCCACTGCAGCTGCATATACATTTAAATCCAATCTGTTCGCAGCACATTGAATATTCAAGGGGGATCTAAGCCAGTTCCTGTTCTATTCATTTAAAGAAACAGCGTTTTTACAATACAAATACCACTTCATTTTTGGCTGCTCAATTCTTTGGCGCAATTTACATCCAGGGGTTAATTAAGCGTTGTTATTCAGCTGTAGTGACTCCAAGAAACCGTCATTTTCAACGCCAAAATATATACATTTTTCCTGTAGCATAATTCACAAGCAAAGGTTAATTACAATTTTATCTCTTGTTGTGTGGCGTAAAAAACACCGCATTGTAACACGCTACAAAGCAACTAGTTTGTGGTGGCTCAATTCTTGGGGGCAATTTACATCCAGGGGTTAATTAAGCGTTGTTTTTAGGCTGTGGTAATCCCAAGAAACCGTCATTTTCAACGGCAAAATATATACATTTTTCCTGTAGCATAATTCACAAGCAAAGGTTAATGACAATTTTATCTCTTGTTGTGTGTAGTGTTAAGCGATTACGTTGGCTATCGACATCGATCGATAGTCGACCACCATCGATAAGGTTTTCGAGAGTCGATAGTCGATCATCTCCGATGACCATTAAAGTCTATGGGAGAGCAACAACACCTTCATTCTTACACCCAAACAGGGCTGGAGAAGCTGGAAATAACAGCCACAACAGTCAAATGGATACGTGCTACATCTTAAGCACAACACTTGGGCTAAAAAGCCACAGAAAAAAAAAAACACCACCATTCACTATCCCTGTCTTGTACCACAGCATGACCCTTAAACCTGCATCACCCACAAATTAAAAAGTGCCAGAAGGCAGTATGAAAATGAACCATCATTTTAAATTGAACCTGGACATTGAATATCCCTGTCCTGGGCCGCAGCATGACCCCAAACCTGCATGACCCCCACATTTAAAAAGTGCCGGAAAAAGGAGTCTTTCAACCCCCATTTTAGTTTCACTGGACATTGACTAGAACTGTCCTGGGCCACAGCATAACCCAGGGCCGGAGTTACAGTGGGTTGCGGTGAGAGCCCAGGCTGGCGTCCGTCATCTATTAACACGCAGGTTAAAATGCCTGATGACGCAGCAACGAAAACTGTCCCTGCTGAAGCAGAGTGCGGGAAACGGAAGTAAAGAGAACCCACCTTCCTCAGTACACAGTCAATACCTGGGTACGCTTGCCCCTCCGTATGAGTGTGGGCCAATTGAGGGTTCACTTGGAAATAATTGTGGTTAATGCGCCTGTTAACCCCCCAGGTGCCCTTTATCTTTGGGATTCTTTTTCTCATTTACTCAACGTGCTGGAGGAAATGGTCTCTGTACTTTGGGTTTTCTGTCCGTGCTCCATACTCCATGTCCCTCGAAATAACCTACATCTGGTCAAGTTTTCCTGTACCCCCTTGTACAATACAGAGAAAATTTTTTTAACAGCTGTTTTGTACATCAAGTTTTTTAGTACTTTAATTTTAGAAATGGGTTGTCTCAATAAAGGATTTGATAGCATGTTAAAGATCTTGCAAAAACAAGTCATTTTGCAATATGTGTCCATTAACAGTGTCCTACCTATTCCTGTTTCTGACAGCACCATCACTCCTTGAGCCACTCTTGACAATTGTAAGAACAAATTTCTGTTATAAACAAAATTTTTTAGAATAGGACCTGTATTATAGCTGCATGTCACAGCAAAATGCCTCCAAAAATTCACAAGCATGACCCTTGAGCCACTTTTGACAATTGTGAAGAACAAATGTCTATTAGAAACAACATTTTTTAGAATAGGAAACCTGTAGTAAATTTCTGCATTTTAAAGCAGCATTTACCCAAAAAATTATAAAAATGACTTCTCAGCCACTGTTAAAAATTGTGAAGGAGAAATGCCACTTAGAAGCCACATTTCTGTTCCAAAGGACCATGATTATTGCTGTATCTCCCAACAACATGACCCCAAAAAATTAAAATATATGACTTCTCACCACTGTTAAAAATTGTGAGGCAAACATACCCCAAAACCATTGACAATGTGAAAAAATTCTAAAGATGAAGTGAGTAAATGGAATAAAGGTTTTGTCATGAAACCTTGGTGTCTTTTAGTCTCCTCACAGCAAAACCAGCAAAATGAACTGTTGGGAAATTTAAATAAAAATTGCAG
>JAODAL010044703.1:0-32619 GCA_025379985.1 Phyllomedusa bahiana | reverse complement strand
GCGGGGCCGTGTGGCGCATGGCTGAGTCATGACCCGGCCGTGCAGGGTGGTGGGGGGGGGCCTATCGGCCCCCTCCCAAAAGGGGGGTCCGGTCGCTAATGGACCTTTGGGCCCTGTGGGGCCCCACAGACCGGCCTCGGGGCCCGCCGGGGGGAACACCGCTCCTCGGGGGGATCCGACCCCGGCCCGCGGCCCGGACCCTAGCGGCCCCCCGGGAAAATCCCCGGTTTGTTTGGTCTGGGCGGGAGTCCCCTTTTTCTGACAACCATTTCTAAATCTATAGGGGATGAGAAGGGCGACAGTAGTAGACCCTGTCCAGGGGCCCATTATTAGTGTGGCTTCCCTTGCATTATATCCTTGCACCCCAAAGCATATCTTTGGGCATACATAACTTTGGCATATTCAAAAGAGTTGTGTTTGGCGCAAAATTCCACTTTTTGGCTACGTGTTCAAATTCAAGGAAAGGGCTACAAAGTTTTTACCCTAAAAAGCACGGCAAAAACGGCGCACCCCTGTTCTTAGTATGTGTGCGGTACTAATAATCTGTGGGGATAGAAAAAATGGATACCACGTTGTGCCAAAATTTTTTTTAGAGCATATACCACCAGAAACTTTTGAATTTGGATACAACCTTGGGGAGCTGTCAAATTTAAAATTGCTCATAAAAATTCTAATCGAGAGGGGCCCGTCTGTTTCCGGGTTTTGCATAAGAGTTTATAAGCAGAGCATGACCCGTGCAGCGCTTTTTCTGCTGGGCCCAACACCCCGCCCCAAAACCCACCTACAATAAAGATTCAGAGACTTAAAAGGGGATGTTTTGGGCCACGCACCATTTTATTAACAAAAATTAACCACAAGTAATCAAAAACGAATGGACATTTCCCCTTTTCCCCATTCGATTCAAAACCCAATTTTAAAGACCTTTTCCGTTAACCACTCGGGGCTGAGGTCCTTGGAGTTACCAACTACCTCGACCAAGCCTGGCGACCATTATTACACTTCTCCAGTACCTTACCCTCAGCCGTCACACCAAGCCCAAGGGCACCAAAACCACCTCAGGTGGCTCACCACTGTTCACCTGCTCCCAAGGACCCTGCCCTGCGGAGCCCAAACCTTCGCCAGACCGGTCAATTCCACTTAGGAGGCAAGCCGAAACCTGCCTCCCCCATCAATTTCCACTGACTCCAAGGACCCCCACCCCGCCAGCCACTGCGACCCGAGTACCCACAACGCACCCCATCAGCCATGCCTCCGGTACCGGACAACTCACCCCCAGCAACATTCCTCTGATACCAACCAACTAAGGGAGGGAGGGTGGGACTTTTTCACTGCCTCTGCCTGAGTGGTGACCGCGCGGCGCGGGGCGGCGGTTATATAAAGCTCCGCCCCTTCAAACACGCGCGACGCGCACCGCGCGCCGCACGTCACCAGCCACGTCCCGCGCGTCACACCGCGCGCTGCGCCCATCACGTCCTACCTCCCCGTACACCGCAGGAGCCGGCGCGCCAGGTCATGTGGGGCCTCCCTCCAGGGCTGCGCCCCCACGTCCGGCCCCGTTCTGGAGGGAGGACGCCCCGGCCAAGCATACAGGTAAAACATTCCATAAGTAGGTGACAGAATCCAAGGGAATGTGAAGTGGAAGCGATTCTCCCCTAGACCCTGATCCAGTTAATTATTTCTAAAGTGCAAATAGTAGAGAAGGTTAAATTGAAAATTCTATGTTAAAAATATTGTTACCCCATATGTGATCATGAGGGATCTCTGGGATGGAAATGGATCATATAGTGCCCACAGAGCCAGGCAAGGCACACATAGTGTTATACTGTGCCCACCACACCATGCAGTGCCAAAACAGTGCTATATTATGCCATAATTGCCAACTATTGAAAGTGGCCTTCAGAGAGAATGCATAAGCCGCAGGCTTTTTACACGACGCCACTTTTACATAAGATACATCACCTTTACGCAACTGTGTAACGACCCCGGCATTAACATGACACCGTACTAGGCTTAGTTCACACGGCGGGTTTGGCCGCAGGTTTCGGCGTCGTTGCCGCGGCCAAAGCCTCGCCCAAACCTCGCCCCAAATGCCCCCAGTTCATTACATGGTTTCTTATGGGAAACCACGTTGCTATTCACAAGCCGCGGCCTTGTTTGAGAAGTCTCCTGTCAATTCTTGCAGCGAGTCTTCGGCACAGTGTCGCTGTGGGTTTCGCCGTGCTTTCCGGCGCGGTTGGTGCGCTGGTTTGGGTGCGGGTTTTGTCCTGCCTATTAATTTCTATGGGCGAAAACCTTGCCGCAAAACCGCTGACCAAACGCTTGACCCAACCGCGCCAAACCCCGCCCCGATTAACTAGTAGGGAGGGGGTAGTCGCGAGGTTTGAGGCGAGGTTTGGACGAGGTTTTGGCCGCGGCAACCGCTCTGAACCGCCGTGTGAACATGCCCTTAGACAATCAGCTTTTCTCCAGAGGTGAAGACGCTGTGAGGCAGGAATGAGCAGGCCGGTTGGGTTTTCTGAGGACAGGAGCGGAGCAGGGAGTCAGAAGGATGGGAGCGGGGCCGGGTGTCAGGAGGACGGGAGCGGGGCAGGGAGTCAGGAGGACGGGAGCGGGGCAGGGAGTCAGGAGGACGGGAGCGGGGCAGGGAAGTAGGAGATCGGGAGCAGGCAGGGGGTTTGGAGGAATTAAGCTGGCAGGGGGTTGGGAGGATGGGAGCAGGCAGGGAAATAGGAGGATGAGAACGGTAAGGGAGATAGGAGGATAAGAACAGGCAGGGAATAAGGAGCAGGCAGATAGGAGGATAGGAGCAGGCAGGGAGATAGGAGGATAGGAGCAGGCAGGGAGATAGGAGGACAGGAGCAGGCAGGGAGATAGGAGGACAGGAGCAGGCAGGGAGATAGGAGGACAGGAGCAGGCAGGGAGATAGGAGGACAGGAGCAGGCAGGGAGATAGGAGGACAGGAGCAGGCAGGGAGATAGGAGGACAGGAGCAGGCAGGGAGATAGGAGGACAGGAGCAGGCAGGGAGATAGGAGGAGGGGAGCAGGCAGGGAGTTAGGAGGAGAGGAGTGGGCAGGGAGTTAGGAGGAAGGGAGTGGGCAGGGAGTTAGGAGGAGGGGAGTGGGCAGGGAGATAGGAGGAAGGGAGCGGGCAGGGGAGATTGGAGGGATAGGAGCAGGTGGGAGATAGGAGGACAGGAGCAGGCAGGGGGTTAGGAGGACAGGAGCAGGCAGGGGGATAGGAGGGACAGGAGGCGGGGGTTAGGAGGGAGATAGGAGGACAGGAGCAGGCAGGGTGTTTGGAGGACTGCAGCTGGCAGGGGGTTAGGAGGACCACTTAGTATTGGCAGCATGAGGGATGGGGGACCGGTCACTTTTAATTTAAACTTGATGTGTTTCTTTGAAAGCTGGGTGACAACCACTACCACCACATTCTGCTCAATAGGTTTGCATCCAGCTTCTCAGGTCTGCAACCAGAAATAGTGTGTGTAGCCTTTGTCATGTTCGAGTCCTCACTTGCTGCAAAACAGTGCCAGCCCCTTGGCAGCTATGACAATTGTCACCCAGCTTTTCCTAGAACAAATTTAACTAAGATTTGTTCGGAATTAAGCAAAAGGAATCTTGATATTGCTGAATGACTTTCGTGTGGAGCCCTGCTTTGCTCTGTCATCGGGGGTCAGAGATTGTAACCTTGAAGCTTCTGGGGCCCTAATACAATATCTATAACAGCGGCCCCTACCTACCTACATGTGCCATTTTTTTTACTACTGGTGAACTTCTTATGTGGTAACAGTGACTTTGGGTCACCTCAGCATTAGGACCAGGGTAAGATCACTTTCCCTTCACCCAGCATCACTAAACCCCTGCTCGGGTGCTGACTCAGGAGTGGCACACATCCCGATATTGAGTGGTGGGATATCATCAGTGATGTCATCATATAGCTGCCCCCGATGATCTGGGGGACTTGCCAAACTTACCGGCTATGTCTGCTGCTCATGGATACCAAGGACACTGGATGGCGGCTCTGCGCAGATTCAATTCATTTGTTGTATCCTGTCTATAATTTACACTCCGTGGTTATACAAGTCCCATGCGCAGCTCAACGCAGCGTTTGACTTGGAATTGTATCATACATTTTTCTCCTATTCAAGACTGGGATTTTATAGATGACCGTATTTTAACTAGCAACTCCCCATTATAGAGAGCTCCGCCTTTATTAAAGGCGGATTGTCCATCATTTCTGTGTGAATATTATTATTATATCTTTATGGGGTCATAGACCTGCTTTCTTACTCCAAAATGCTTGCGTTTCACAATAGAATAAAATGATAAAAATTATGAATGACTTGAAGCCACCACTAGGTGCGCGCTTACTGCATTATTGACTTTTACAGCTTGTAAGGCTATTATAGATACAGATGTGCAGGTCATGGTTAATGTGGGCATATCATTGGTGTGCTGGACTTGTAGTGCATCTGACAGAAAGTGAACCACAAAGACACAGCTGCTTGGCATTTATTGCACAGTACTTCACTTTAGGACATAGCATTTACAGGTGCTTATCAATAAATTTGACTATCAGCAATAAGGTTTTTTTTCAGTAATTCATTTCAATAAGTGAATCTTCATATTATTCGAGTGAATTTTTTCAAGTGTTCATTTATTGTTAATCTTGATGTTATGGCTTAAGCCTGGGGCGTTCTAGGGTCCTAAAACATCCGGGGATCGGGCCCTTAGTGTTTTTCTGTGGTAGGGCTGGGTTCACACAACATTTTGTCACACACTCATTGTGAACTGGCGGATGTTTTTTTCAGAGAAAAAAACTTGTTTCCTGTCACTAATTTTTTGCACATCCACAACATGATCACTCCATCTCCTCAGCATCACTGTACAGTAAATATCACCAATGTCAAATTTACTTTTTAAGAACTTTCTCACCTTCATATGATAATATACCTAAAACAGTTCACCAAAAATCCACCTACACTAATGGGCAAATCTACCAGACATGTGATTGTACTAAAAACCCTCCTACAAAACCAAGACCCAAATATATACTAATTAGGCTCAAATAGTCCTGCCAGTCCCATGACCGAACGCTAACCCCAACATGTCTTTTTTTTTTGTTGACCATCGCTGTAACACTGGCTCCTGATTACATTATACCACGGCCCATTCAGGGACATGATAGTGGTTGATACTAGTCGCTATGTGACTCCTGCTGGAAATATATGTGATTACACTGCAGTTACATTTAGTGACTCACAGGAGACGTCTTTTATGATCACAGCGTCGTTCAACATTCCCTTCTCTTTCTCCATCCGGATTCACACTTCATATGATTGCTTCCCGGCCATGACTCGTCCCTGAGGTTTTGGACACAAATTTCTTAGAATCCTCACTTTCCAGCAACTCCTTAATTATAGGTATAGCAGTTCCCTCAGTTAGGATTAAGGGGCATGAAGCAGTATATGGGGGCCCCAGGCCTAGGTATATGGGGCCACAGGGCAGTGATTAGGGGGGCATAAGGCAGTTATAGGGGGGACACAGGGCCAGTTATATAGGGCACAGGCAGTATATAGGGGAACTGAGGCAGTACTATAGGGGCCACAGCATGTATATGAGGCCAAAGGCGTATGATAGGCGCCACTGAGGCAGTATATTGGGCTAAAGGCAGTTTTTGGGGGCTATGAGGCAGTTATATAGGGGCCACAGAAGGTATATAGGCAACTGAGGCTGTATATAGGGGCACTAGAAGGTATTTATTGGGGCACTGAGGCAGTTTATGGGGGACAAGGCAGTATTATGGGGGCCACAGGCAGTTTTTGGGGGGCACAGGCAGCGTTGATGTTAGGCGCCAAAGGCAGGGTCATGGGGGCCACTAAAGCAGGCGTTAGTATGGAGGGCACAAGAGGCGGTTTTATAGGGGCCCAGGAGGCCTTATAGGGCAACAGGCAGCATTATAGGGGCCAAAGGCAGGGATTTGGGGGCTCACAGGCTGGGATGTATGGGGGCACACAGGCAGGGATATTTATCAGGGCCACAGGCAGGCATTATATTTAGGGGGCACCAGACAGGGATATGGGGGCCCAACGGGCAGTATATGGGGGTCACAGGCAGGGCATTTTAGGGGAATAGGCAGCCATTATAGGGGCACAGGCAGGGATTGGGGGGCCACAGAACAGGGACTTTTATAGGGGGACAAGGCAGGGATATGGGGCAAAGGCAGGCATTATAGGGGCACAGGCAGGAATATGGGGGCCACAGGCAGGCTTATAGGGCCACAGGCTGGCTTATAGGGGCACAGGCAGGGATATGGGGGCCTCAGGCAGGGATATGGGGGCCACAAACAGGGGTAGAGGGCAACCAGGCAGGCATTATAGGGGCACAGGAGGCATTCTATTGGGGCACAGGCAGGTAAACGCTTTAAAAATAAACAACAGAATTATCACCTTAACTCCCCGGCGGCCGCGCTCCTCTTCTGTCACTCTTTCAAGCCCGCGCGCTCATCGGCAGCTCTCGGGCGCAAGGCCTATGATAGCGCTGTGTGCCCGAGGACAGGGCAGCGTCGCGATGACCATCATTTCATCGCGACGTGCCGGCTGAGAGCGCACGGGCCGCGGCGGGTCCTCAGCGCTTGTGAGGACCGGCGGCCCCGCTGTGTCGGACCTGCGGTCCGACACTGGTCTGCGGGGCAGGGAGCGCTTGCTCTCGGCTCCGCAGGTAAGCCGCAGCTGCATGGCGTCCATCGCGACACACATGCTCAGCTAAAGGGCCAGTCGGTGCTCCAGGCCACGGCAGCGGCCTGGAAGCACCGGGGAGAATCGGGGCACAGGGTGTTTATTCCGGGGCCTGAGCCCCGAATAAACAGCTAGCGACGCCCTTCCCTGCTTACAGCCAAGGAAACCCAAAAGTATTTATCTCAGAAATTAGAATACGTAACCAAAACACCTGCAAAGGCTTCCTAAGCATTTTAAAAAGGTCCCTTAGTCTGGTTCAGTAGGCTTCACATAATGGGGAAGATTGCTGACTTGGACAGGTTGTCCCAGAAGGCTATCATTGATACACAACTCCACTAGGAGGGTAAGCCACAAAAGGTCAAGCTAAAGAAGCTGGCCTGTTCATAGAGTGCTGATCAAAGTGTATTAATGGAAAGTTTGAGTGGCAAGAAAAGTGTGGTAGATAAGGTGCACAAGCAAATCGGGATCAACCGAAGCCTTGATAGGCTTTGTTATGAAAAGGGCCATTCAAAAAATTTGGGGGAGATTACAAGTGTGGAGCTGCTGGAGTCAGTGTTTCCAAGAGCCTGCACACACTGTAATCCAGGACATGGGCTACAAGTGTCGCATTCCAATGTGTCAAGCCATCAGACCTAATAGACAACACCTGAAGCGTCTTACCTGGGCCACCAAGGAGGAAAAGAACTGGATTGTTGCTCAGTGTCACAAGGTGTTGTTTTAAGTTCTGAAAAATAAATTTTTGCATTTCATTTGGATAATCAAGGTCCTAGAGACTGGAGGGATGGGAATGGAGACACATCCAATCTGCTCGAAGGTACTAGTGTGAAGTTTCCACAATCAGTGATGGTTTGGGAAGCCATTGTCATATGCTGGTGTGTTCAACTGATGTGTTTTATAAGACCAAAGTCAGCGCAGCCGGTCTAGCAGGAAATTTCTAGAGCAACTTCATGCTCTCCTGCTGCAGAAAAAAATTCCTTTTGGACAAGGAATTGTCTTTTTAGGCAGGACTTGGCACTGTACTCACTTGCCAAAAGTACCAATACTGGTTTAATAACCACAGTTCATTGTGCTTGATTGGTCAGCAAAACTCGCCAGATCTTACCCACGGGAGCCCAGTGTTCCCAACTCCACGTCCTCAAGAGCCCACCAACAGGTCATGTTTTCATGGATATCCCACAGAATTGCACTCTGACAAAAAATTCAATTCACCTCTGCTATTCTAAGGGTTGCTTTCACACGGTGCGTTTTTTTGATGCTGTTTTTTTTTTTGTTCAGCAATTGTACAGCATTAATTGCTGTGCCTTCCTGCACAAAAATCGCTTCAAAAAAATAAAATAAAAAAAAGTCAAAAAACCTGCGTCAAATACGCCACTGTGTGAAAGCACCCTAAGGAAAGCCAGAAAACATGACATTGTGGGTGAATTGTGGGCTGGGAGGTTGGGGACCCCTGCCATAGAGGATTCTATTGGGGTGTTTTCATGAGGGAAGATGAGGGACACCAAGACCCATCAATGCTGACCGAGCTGACCCTCGGCTGCTATCACAAGCAACCTGGCTGTCCATTACACCTCTGCAGTCTATCACCTCCATATGTCGCACAGCATTCATGAAGAAGGAGCTCCAGACCAAGTATTGATTGCATTTAATGTATATACTTTTCAGTTGCTCAACATTTTCTGTGTTCAATAATTATTTACACTTGGTCTTAAATAATATTCTAATTTCTTAGGACAATGACTTTGGGTTTTCCTTGCTGTAAGCCATAATCATCAAGTTTTCTACATAACTAAAACTTGAAAAATTCACTCTGTTTGTAGTGACTCTATTATAATATAGGACTTTCACTTTTTGTATTGAATTATGGAAAAAAAAGTGGGGCTGATATTCTTAATTAATTGAGAAGCACCTGTATTCAGATTGCAGAGCGGTGATATCCCACTAATGCACCTCTGTTTCTCCGCAGAACTTTGATTAAGGCAGGCTTTACATGGTCCGCACTGCTTTTGGTAATATTCAAGGCTATGTAGTAATGAGGGCTACCAGCAAAGTGCATCAGTATGACTAGAGCAGGTAGTCACCACTCGAAAACGCGTAATGTGGGAACATTTCTGGTCTTCTTGTTGCCACTTTTTGGCCACTGCCACTGCCGGACCGAGTGTTGTTTTTATGTGAGTATTATCAACCAATAGTTTTTGATTTTTTTGGATAAATTGGATTGCCGTGCTGGATACTTTTCAATAATTTTACGGTGTTTCATTGGGATCCGTGCATGTGCTCACGATGGAAACATGCTGGCTACCTATGTCTGTTAGTCTACCAGCTAAATAAGTACCTAGGCCCCTAGGGCTTACTTTAGTCTAGAAATTCTTGGACAGGTGACTTGGGCCTATACAGGCTCACTGCTCAGGACATTCCCTCTATCCTGTCAGTACTTCTCACTCTCTACTGTCCCTTCTCGTTTTCTTTTTAATGGGGGGTTCCAACAATTGACTTTGATGTAATATGGATAGGATATGTTTAACAACATTCTTTTAGGTGCTACCATGGGATTCGCTTATCGTAAAAAATACTGATTTCAGACTGGTGAGCCCATGTCGTGGATTGCACATGACTCTCCATTCTGTTCTATGGGAGGTTGCGAGTACTTATGGTGCATATGCGTTTCTCTACTCAAATAACTCACATAGAAAAAAATAATGGAAATTTTTGGCACATTAGTGAAAAGCTTCCATTCATGAGCCGATACTTTAGGGGGCACGCAACTGAGATAAGGTGCAGGGTACAGAGGTAGGATCTGCACCTCATCAGACTTTGATGTCATATTCCTATCGTTCTAGTCACAATCTAAATCAAAAGTGGGAACAACCCCTTTAAATCTGTTATTTCCCCTTTAGGCCTAGCACCTCCTTTTCTATGCCTGCCTCTTGCTCCTCGTCGGTGATAAGCAGATGACACATTATGCTGCAAAAACAATCAGCATGTATTAGGCTAGGTTCACCTCTGTATTGGAGGCTCACAATTGGAACCTCAAGCGCAGAGGTGAAAATGGAAAAAGAACCTGTGCTATTTTTGCCATCGTATATTTATAGGGACCTTTCAGGTTCGCGTCGGGTTGTCTCTGTTGTTGAAATAAGATTCCATTGCTTTAATATTTCATCCTCTGTGTTGGTGGTTCTGCATTGTAGCCTCTGGACGCAGATGTGTCCCCTAGCTACAGAACTCAATGAACTGCTAAACTGTAAATAATCTACTGCTCCTACCATCTCCAGGAGGAAGTTGCGCACTCCACCAATGGGGCCTTCCATCACCATTAAAGGGGTTTGGCTCATGCATACTCGTGAGGTCCTTGTCCGCGTCCGTAGTCGAGGGCTGGTGAGCTGGCCTGCGCTTGAGCATGTCTATCTTATTCTGTTCTCATGGAGTCCGATGTACTGAGTTGCGGAATGTGAGGCCTGCTCTGCTAGGAACTCCCATAGAAAGAAATGGAGTGTCATGTACAAGCGCAACAACCCTCCGTCTGCATGAAGAGATTCGGGGGCCCGTTTCCAGTGATAGGTGCCAACTCTGGGACACTCGCTCCTATCAGAACAACTGGTGGCATTCTACTAACCGCATAATCACCCATTCATTGTCTTTAGTGGCAATAACCCTATTCCTCTGCAACCTGTATGCAACCATCCGATACTCGTCACTGCATTCTTAATTAATCATGTGGCCACTTCCTACTGTCCTATTTTAGAATAATACAACATTATTTACTTATTATAAATTAAGAATATTAGAAGATAGTAGCATCACTCTACAAGTCAGAATCAATGGGAATCCTTTAAGTTTGAAACTTTAGTCCAATCTGCAGAGCATCATGTATAGTCCAGAGTAGCTGAGCCGATTAATATATAGTTTTGTGGGGAAAACGATTTAGGTAAAACTTGCTATCCATTTCAATACTCGTAGGAGTCCAGTGGGTGATCTCTACTGATTTGGAACGCACACATTGGAATAATAAAATTAAGCTGAGAACAACTACGTATGGATTTAAATGATAAATGCATGTTTTTCCTCAGACTTTTTTATTACTCTAGCTCAGATCCTCTCACTGTTTGGACTGGAATTTTCAATGTGGACGTTTCCTTGTATAAATTTGTAAAACAGCTGCCCCACCCTCCCCGGTAGTTGCCTTCAGTTGTATACTATGATGTGATAGAAAGTCTCAGAATAGGACCATTTCCTGCTTTCGGCCACGCACACGAGAAGGGAGTCCACTGTGTTGAGCTGGCTTCGTAGGTGCTCAATAGCTGTCTCGAACAACTTATCCCTGTGGATTTAATTGGGTATAAGGAGCGATTTATCTGAGATGCAAAAATAGAAGAAGATTTGGGTGGCTTTTAGGGGGTTGAATAACTAAGGGTTTTGTTTGTATTCTGACACTTTCGAGTTTGTGATATGTTGGCGGCTTGCTGTGGGGTAAGTGGACAATGATATTGGGAAAATGCAATGTGGGGAGGGAAACTGCGCCATTGCATTGCTGGTGGTGAAAAAGCTGCGCAAAGGGCGGAAGGACACACTACATTGCAGCAGACACCACTGCCAAATTGACACAGGGGAGCGACCAGGACATGTGTCCAACACAACAGTTCAGTGAACTCTATGTGTATGTGGACCTGATCAGACGGATGTCACTGCACCACTCTGCTTATCCATAATGTGTATGGGGCAACCGAAGCAGGGACATGGGGGCAATATTATTGTAGTTATTTCTCTTGTACTTAGGGGTGGTTATTATAGTAGTTATAATTCTTCGTACAAGGGGGCTGTATTATAGTTGTTATATTCTTGTACATGGGGCGGTATTTTTGTTGTTATTCTCTTGTACTTTACGGGGCGGGTATTATAGTAGTTATATTACTTGTACATAGGAAGCAGTATTCAGAGTTAGTTTATTCTGTTCATAGGGGGCAGTATTTTAGCTAGTCACTTTTCCTGTAATAGGGGGAGTATTATAGTAGTTCACTATTCTTGTACATAGGGAGGCACTGTACTATGGTCACTTACGCAATGGTCCAAACTTGTTTATTATATTATTTCTTTTTTTAAAAATAGTAGACAATATCAAAATAGAAACACGTCTAAAATACATAGATAATGGTGCGGTACTTATATGAAGAAGCAGTCCATTAGTTCATAGATTCGAATCCTAAGGATAGAAGAGGATAAGCTGGAGACACAGGTGTGCGGACGGCCCTGTACATAGGAGGCAGTATTATAGTAGTTATAATACCAGCTATAGTAGTTATATTCTTCTACATAGGGGGCCTAGTATTATAGTAGTTATCATTCTTGTACATAGGAGCTAGTATTTAGTAAGTAGTTATATTCTTGTTAATAGGGGGCAAGTACTATAGTTTCATTATTCCGTGTACCATTGGGAGCAGTATTATAGGAGTTATATTGTTTGTACATTGGTGCAGTTTTAGAGTTAGTTATATTATTTGTCAATAGGGGGCTAGTACTATAGTCTTCATATTTACTGTAAATTTAGGAGCTGTATTATAGTAGTTATTATTGTTGTTCCTACAGGTGTAAGTATTATGTGGTAATTCCTGTACTTAGGGGGGTATTATAGTTGTTACTGTATTTTCTTGTATACTTAGGGGCAAGTATTATATTTTTTGAACTCATGAAAGCCGTGAATGACAAAAAAAACAATGAGCCATATTGTAATGTCAGGTGGAGGAAGGGGTTTACATCATGGTTTTTGGACTGGGGTGTCCAATGAGCAGATTCAGATTGTGTTGATACAGTGTTCACATACTTTGACAACGCTCTTGGCTGGCTGGGGTATCCAAATTTACTGGGCAGTCAACATACAGTAGTTTATTACGACGGTAGGTGAGCGGGTGGTGGTTTTCACTGCTAGTCATCATTTAAGGCTTTGTCTTAGTCAACATTAATTCCACATAATTTATGGAACATTGCTTTCCTAGATTCTTAGAAACAATTGTAAGTATGTTGGTAAATGAGGGGAATTGAAATCTCAGTAGAAAACTGATATCCCTGATGCACTACTTCATATAGTGGTCACCCAACAGGCTTTAAATTTGGGGAAGAAACTATAACAGTCACCCTGGTCACTCCAGGTCAATTCATATAGTCAGACCCATTGCTTTGTCCAATATATGCAGCAGCAGAAGTGTGTGGTGGCTTATTTTTTAAATTCTTCTCAATTAGGAACCAAAATTATTTATATTTGCAAATGTTAGAATAATGAGAGTTTTTTTTAAGCAATTTTTATTACTTTCTGCAAAGTCAAAAGTTTCCCATACTTTCTTTTGTATTTGGTAGCTTGACTTAAACTGTACGACTTCGTGTCAAAAGTTTTTGGATACTTCCACAGCTTCTCACAATAGCTGGTAGGAATTATTGGACCCTTTCCTCCTCCTGACAGAACTGGTTAACTGAGCCATGTTTTTTGTTGGTCCCACTTGCTCGCATCTTGGACTTTTCAGCTTTGCCCATACATTTTCTTTAGGGGGGGGGGACTGAGATCAAGGGGTTTTGGGATGGCCACTCCATAACTTGACTTGGTTTCTCCATTAAGCCATTTGTTAATCCAGTTTGGCAGTTGCTTGGGTCATTGACAATTTGAAGGCCCCAATTTCCGCCGCAAAGCTTTAACTTCCTGGGTGATGTCTTGAAGCATGTTGCTTCGTATTGCCATTTAATCTCTTCCTCATGATGCCATCTATTTTGTGAAGCAAACCAGTGCCTCTTGGCAGCAAATACCAACCCCACTCATGATGCTACCACCCTCATGTTTCTCAGTTGGGATGGTTTCTTAGGATTCAAGCTTCTCCTTGTTCCTCCAAACAAGAACGATGTTCATTATGGCCCAAAACAGTTCAATTTTAGTTTTGTCAGACCTTAGGACAGGTCTTCCAAAAAATGTGGTCTTGTTCCTGTGCACTTACAAAACCATTAATCTGGCTTTTTATGTTTCTTTTGGATTAGTAAATGGCTTATTCCTGGCGATGTGGCCTTTTCAGCTCATGTTGATACAGTTACAGGTATTGAAAATGGCACAAATCTTACCAGCATATTCACAAGGTCCTTCTGTTTTTGTTCTTGGGTTGATATGCACATGTAGGACCTAAAACTCGGTTATCTCTGACGACACACGAACCTGTCTCCTTTGAGCCTGTATGATGGCTGGACATTCCCATCTTGTTTGGTACTTGTGTATAATTGTTGGTAAAGCTTGTACGGATGGCACATTCATTATCGGAATTGCACCCAAGGATTTGAACCAGACTTGTGCAAGACTTTCCCATGATGGTAAACACAAAGCAAGTGTATTTCTGGTGTCGCTTTAAATATACATCCATTGGTGTGTCTCTAGTAACTCAGATGTTGCAATTAACCTTTCATAAGCTTCCAAAGTCGGACATCATCATGTGGGCTGACCCCTAATTGGTTTTTTTAATTGGATTGTAATTAATTCTCTTCTCTCTATTATTCTGGCAGTGGACAACAATCTATAAATAATTTTGGTTCCTTATTGACCTATAACAGGTAAGATTTATTCTGATTTTCATGCTCGATAGTGAGAAAAACTTGCACTTGGGGCTTGTTATTAGTGTTTGGTATCTTTTGGTATCAGCTATATGTTATGCTCAGGGTAGATGTGTGGTTCAGTGCTACGGGCACACAGTAAGACACGGGTTTGTAGGGCGTCACTAGGACTATTCTCGCTTTTTTGTCCATCCCTAAGCCCTGATGACATCGTGGACTAGTCCTAAGATCTTATAATGAAATGGTCCTACGGTTGTGTTTTTTTGCCCCAGTGTGTGTACAGCTAAAAGACCTGCTGACCCTGTCCTGTACCTATTTTCCCAGTGGTGAAATGTACATTATCGTGGAGACCCTTTGGTGAATTGCCAGTACTTTGTGAACAGAGTGGGGCAGCTGTGAGATCTGGTTTTTGTCCGGCTGGTATAAGGTATAGTAGTTTGTTCACTCCAGTTGTCCATACATCAAGACTATGGGTGATACCACAGTTTTGTGTTCTTTCCATTTGTTATACACTTGCATTTCAATGTCCAGTCTCAAGCAGCCCTGGTGTTCCAAGTGGGTATTATATATATCCAGTAGTTACTCATTTGCTTACGGTGTTACGTTTTTCCTTTCTGCTTAAGTAGTTTCATATTCCAGTACAACTGAGTACTTAAAGGTACAAGTTTAAATCATCAGACTGTAGAAACCATATTAAGTAAGTACCTGGTGGGCTAGTGGTTTATTTTTTCCAGTCCCGGTGGTGATAGTGATTTAGTTCACAGTCCCTGGTGGCTGGTGGGTTAGTTCACAGTCCTGGTGGGTTGTGGTTATGTTCCCAGTCCCTGGTGGACTAGTGGGTTAGTTCCGTCCCGGGTGTGGACTAGTGTGGTTAGTTCCCTAGCCCTGGTGGACTAGTGGGTTAGTTCCCAGTCCCTGGTGGGTTACTGGTTTAGTTCCCAGTCCCTGGTGGGTTACTGGTTTAGTTCCCAGTCCCCGGTGGGCTAGTGGGTTAGTTCCCAGTCCCCGGTGGGGTAGTGGGTTAGTTCCCGAGTCCCTGGTGGGTTATGGTTTAGTTCCCAGTCATGGCGGGTTTATGGTTAGTTCATGTACCTGGTGGGTTAATGGTTAGTTCCCTGTCCTCTGGTGGGTTATGGTTTAGTTCCCAGTCCCTGGTGGGTTAATGGTTTAGTTCCCAGTACCTGTGGGTTACATGGGTTTAGTTCCAGTGTCCCGGTGGGCTAGTGGGATTAGTTCCCAGTCCACCGGTGGGCTCTAGTGGGTTAGTTACCAGTCACCGTGGGCTAGTGGGTTAGTTTTTTTCACAGTCCCGGTGGGCTAGTGGGTTAGTGACCAGTCCCGGTGGGCTTGGGGTTAGTTCCAAGTCCCCGGTGGGCTTAGTGGGTTAGTTCACCAGTCACGGTGGGTAGGTGGGGTTTGTTCCCAGTACCACGGTGGGGCTAGTGGTTAGTTTCCCAGTCCCCGGTGGGATATTGGTTAGTTCCAGTCCCTGGTGGGTAGTGGTTTAGTTTCCCAGTCCCTGGTGGGCTAGTGGTTTTGTTCCAGTCCCTGGTGGGCTAGTGGTTTAGTCCCAGTCCTGGTTTGGGGCATAGTGGTAGATCTGCCAGCTAATTATGTAACAAGAGGTGTTCAACCAGCTGGTCTGTAAATATTGGAAGAGGGAGCTTCTTTTTTGTTTATGGAATCGCTGACATCTACATGTTTACTATTTCATAAGCATTTTCTATGTTGTCTGAGTTACTATGAACCAAAGGATTTTAATTGTCAAGAATAACTCTGAAAAACTTGTGTTATCGGAGGCCACTCCCACCGGCAAATTTCTTTGATCAGATACTGGAAGCCCAGTATCCATCTGGGTTGTAAGTGTGGTCCTTTTAGCACGTATTCAGGCGTAGCCATTGACTATCTTTGTGCTATTCCATTGAGTTGGGTGCAATAATAAAAAATGCATATTGTGCGTTTTTTTTTTTTTTTTTTTTTTTTTTTTTTTTTTTCTTTTAAGATGGGAGCCTCTGTATGTGGAAGATCATGTAAAAAAGGCATTGCAAATTAAGTCTCTTCTTGAACTTAGGCCAAAAAATTTTTTAGGAAAAACTTGTTTCTCAACTATTTTGTTTACTACCTTATGTCCTAACAACAAAATTTTGTGCATATTAAATTACACATGGCTGGTTAACTGGAAAATAAAATAAAAAAGTTTGCCAAGAAACAAAGATTTTCAAAATGTCGATAATGGTGTTTTTACAATGACCAGAGAAAGTCGACGTCCTTCCTTTCTGGACTAACCACATTCCACACTATAACCTAAACAAAGCCACCTGTGACTCCTATCCAGGACCTAACTGCAAAAGAAGAGAAACACAGTCACTTGTACAGATCAAGGGTCTTTTCAATATAAGCCATTCAACTAACCTCTCTACCCTGAACGTGGGACTCTCAAATTGTGGGGAAAAACCATCATCAAAATTTCTAAAAATTAAAGATTTCAAAACCTTGGAAATTTGAAATTTTATTTTTTTTTTGTTTCATGATTATTATATAATTTCTTTATTATGCTTAAATGGTCAAATTGGGCCACCCAGTCTGAAGGGCTTGGGGTCTGAAGGGGGCCATTCATGTAACTGTACTTAATATTTAAAACTAGTAGTGGCGCGGAGTCTTAGCTGCATCCTAATTCAGTGGCTGTTACCGCCTTTGTAAGGGCTATATGTCACATATATAGTACGTATATATGTACGCGCCGCAGTACATCGTGTCTTTCGGGAGCTCGCGCTCATTCAAAGCGTACTCCTGCAGGCCCATAGACATGGTTCCACTCGCGGCGCCACTTATTCCACCCAAGCTTACAATACGATCGTATTGACGTGCGGGGCGGAGGACGGCGTTTTAATCCATAGGTGTCTATGTGAACTATAGATCATATTTTCAGCGCACATCTCGCCTCGTAATATTATTAGAGCGCAAATACGCCGCAAAATGCACGCCGAAGTCTACACCGTCCGTTCGTGAACATTCCTAAAGTGAAATCTTTTTGCCATAAGGAAAAAACATGAAAATAGTCGGTACCCTCTTTCCTCACCTCTTGGTTGAACTGATGGAACATATGTCTTCTCTCAATTGTACTATGTAACATAAGCAAAACATTTTTAAAAATGGAGATTTGCATTATAGATTTGTGTGTAGCGTAAAATAGCGCGGAAAAAAGAATTTTGGCGTCACGTCTTTTTCCAGTCATTTTTTCACCGATAATGCCTGGATAATGAATTCGGAGATATTTATATACATGGGGTTGGTCACAATTAGCGGCTGAGTGTGCACACTAGAACATAATAGATATGCTATATGTTAAACCGTCTTTTCGGTATGCTCAAACAATCCACTTTTAGATGTTTGACGATGTTTTTTTTTTTGGGGGAGGGGGGTGTTACTCTTCAATTTATATGGCCGTTCAGTCTCGATTTTCTCTTGCTATTTGATTTGATAGCTTTATATATTGCGTTTAATGACAGATACAAACATATACGCATTTGCATCATGGGCACAAAACACCGAAGGAGAACCGATTTCATTGACAAACATTGTGATGAGAAAAAAGTAACTTTAGACTGTACATGTAAGTGTTCTTTTAAACTTCTCAAGCAGCGTCCTGCCCTCCTACATTGATGGAAAGGTACAAAAGGACACTATGTCGATGCAATCCTCACCTTCATGAGTAATACATACGTTAATTACTTAGCTTTTTACCTGCATCATAAACAGTATCTGTTCAAAATAACTGTAGTGTGCAGTGAGCAGCTTATCTCTGGATCTCCAGAGCTCTGTTCTGCCACCTCCTTCACCTGCAGAGCAGCAGAGCATTAGTTTTTCTCGAGCGGTGCGCTGGGTGCACTGCTGAATTGGCTGATATTGGGGGGTGGATTCAGTAGTAGCAGGATGGGTTAGGGAGATCTACCTGTGCGGTCATTTCCCGGTTTGGGAGTTAGACGGCAAGTTGTTGTTGGGATGGATACTAGGACTAGTGGCTGCAGCACTATGGGACCTGGAGGTGCTCCCTTGTCTTTACCCTGATTGTCCTGTTGCAAAATGATTTGGGTAAGTGATTTTTTTTGTTTTCTTGTTGGTTTGATAGATTACTCATTATCTGATCTTTGCTTGAGGTATACTTGTAAGTATGTGTGTTGTACTTATATATAAGTGTGGAGTAGCGCGCGCATTTAGATTGTAGCAGAGATGAGAGTTGGTCAATCTTGCGCACTAGTCAGAGCACACTATGCACAGCACAAAGCCATATAGAGTTAGAAACTGTGAATCACATTTCGCTGTTACGCTAGAGCTCTATGATCATGTGTTGATCACAGTTAGGTACTGAAAATCTTAACCTTTGACATTGGTGCATACGGTTGCTCGGTGCCATAAGTGCAGGGGCCTCGCGTAGGTTAGAGGGTCCCTTTAACGCCTGTAAACTAGTGTGTGTTGTTCGTTTTCTACACATGTAAATGGGATCTTCTCATGGCTAAAACATAGTGTGAATTGAAGCATGAAAGAGGGGTTTGTAAGTGAGAGATCACGGTAGGGAGTGAGGGGCCCAATATATTGTTCTTGCACATGCGTGAAGTCGTTTCAGGTATCTTTATACGCAGGACTGGAACAAGTATTTGAGCTTAGGTATCAATATGGCAATATATTGCCCCCCTCCCCCATGGGAATTTAGGCCACTTTATATCTCCATTCCTGCCTGGGTGAAATGGTTGGATCTAGGTGGTCGCGCCTAACTCTCGTGCTGATGGAACATGTCTAAATTTTTGTAATCCGTTTTGCCCCCATAAAGAGAAGCTCTTATTGAGTGTTGCTGATCTAGCACTTAAAAGGGCCAATTCAGCTTATGATACATCTGTATCATTCCACAGGGTGTATAGACTAGTTGTATGTTAAAAAAAATAAATCTCTAATAAATAAATAAAAAATAACTAAAACTTAACCACAGTAATTATAGAAGGTATTTGCCATTTTCTGAATTTTTAGTACTTGTCTTCCAATTGATCATCATTTTTTTACTCTGATCTCATGCTTGATCGCGTCAGTGGGTGGAAAAAGAGTCCTGTTTTGCTTCAGATGTTGGAAACGCATATGCTGATCATGTCCTGGAGCACAAAGGTTCAGGATGTATGAGAGCGCTCTGACACACGTAAGGCCCGTTCACCACGGATTTATTTAGGGTCGCGGCGGAGGTAATTGGCGCCGTACTCGTGCGGTATTTTGCGCTTCAGTACGGCTGCCATATCCGTCCCTGTCATTTACGTAATCCACCGCTTCATAGGGAACAGTGGATTCCGTCGCTCCTCCCCGCTTGGCGAAGCCGCCGCCGGGGGGGAGAAAGTGACATGCACATTATTTACGGCGCGGACGCGACCGTAAACAATAGCATTGCTATGGCGCCGGGACAGCGCGGCGCCCCCGCCTGCGCTCTGGCCCGCTCACCTTATTCACGGAGGATTTTTGTGAGCGCTCTATACGGCTGTCACACATCAGTCAGGGAAATAAGCCGTGTTCACACGGCTTATCAGAAGAGGAATTGCGGATGCGCGGATTGCGCTCCGCAAATCCGGCGCTGAAGAGGGGCGGGCTGGCGGTGCCCGCGGCCCCATAGAATTTCATTTATCCAGGTCGCGTATTGCGACTGGGATAATGTGCTTGTCCACTTTCTCCCCGCCCGGCGGATTCGCTTGAAGCTGGAAGGTAGCGGATCAGAATCCACTGTTGTCTCTTTGCGAATTGTGGATTTCCGTAATTACTGCGAGCGGGGATTGGCGCTGTACTGACAGCGCAAATCCGTTTTGCGCGCAGTATGGCGCGCAATCCGCGCGAAATAAGCCATGTGAACGGCCCCTTAGGTTGCTTTCACACACAGTGCAGTTTTAATTGAGTTCCAATTAAACTGCCTTTATTACAGCAAGTCTTCTTTAACTTATTAACATGTTTCAGAAACTGTGTCTTAGGGTGCTTTCACACGTGCGCATTTTTTTTTTTTGATTGCTAGCAATTGTATGCATTTAATTGCTGTGCCTTCGCACAAAATGACCGTGTGAAAGCACCCTAAATCTTGTGGGTTACAAACACACTAATTGATTTACTCACTGTTGTTTAAGATAAGATGAAAGAAGCTTGCTGCTAAAAGGCAGTTAATTGGAGCGCAGTTAAAATCTGCACCAAAACCGCACTGTGTGAAAGCTCTGAACAACAAACTACGCATCTGTGTTCGCCTGAATCTTGGTGGGACTTTTCAGCTTTTATAATATGTGATGCAATATAAAGTGCTACTTCACACCGTGTTGCTGTCGCGTGTGTTTTTTAGCTGTGGTTTTTCACATGTGGCTGCTCCTCATAAAAACTGTTTGTAAAATGCGCTTTTTGTTGTTTGTTGCTGCAGCAGCATGCAAACAGATACATTATTATGGGTTGTTTGTACTGCTTTTGCTAATATGCTTGTGAAAGGGCTATTATATATGAATTAGAAATGGGCACTTTTCATGGGGAGAGAGGGTGTGACCACATTGATGACACGCTTCGTGCGCCAAAAGAATTTCTCAAAGTGGATGAGCTACAGTCTAGTGTGATAAATCTGAGAGTTGATACAGTCGTGTACAAAGCAATAGTCCAATGTTTATTATAGAATGCACAAGAAACCAGGGAGCAAGACCAAAAATCCGACTTCCGTGCGGTCCAGGGCCACTATGGGCCTTTAGTCGTAGCCCCTGGTGATGGCTGCAGATTGCTCTCTAACTAAGGTATGTTCAAAACAGCGTAAATTCAGGTGAGCTGCTACACCCCCACCTCCCCGCGCCGCAAATATTAGCTGGCCAGCGTCCGGAAAGACTCAGATTGTACTTATTACAGCGCCTCAGGTACATGTGATGAACATACTCCTAAGGGCTATAGTGGCCTGGAACGTGTAGAAAACGGATTTTATCTTGTCCTAGCGGCGTCTTCTATGTTTCTCTACATATCACGTTTGAATATTGCTTCTTGTAACATAAATCTTCTCCTTGCCACGTTTTTTTCGCGGCTAGGTGACCGTCTTAAACTTGGTAACCCTGAAGTAAAACATGGGCCAATTGCGTTGCTCCAAACAGCTGCATAAGGGTATGGTCAGTACGCAGCGCAATACATCGTGTGTTTCGGGAGCTTGCGCCAATCAGCATATCTAGCGGGCCCTTAGACATGCATTATCACTTATCTCCCGTGAGCGCGTACAATACGATCGTATTGTACGCGCCAGGAGGACGAGGCATCAATCATAGTTCTCTATGAGAGCTATGGATCACCGTAATTATGTGGCGTAATACGCTCGAAATGCGCCCAAAATAAGCCGCGTGTAGGAGTAACATCACCACTTGCAGCCAAGTGAACTGGCCTCGCGAGAGCCGCATAGACAACGTTAAATTTTCATTCACTGTGTCATGAAGCACAGAATCTTAATAAAACAATAAAAATAAAAAGGGAGTCCAGGGGGAAGGGATAAACAAAAAAAAAAAAAAAAACAAAAAAACTTTTCAAAAAAATAATTTTCGCAAATCGCCCAAAAGCAAGAAAACTTGTCTTTGCAAAAGTTTTCCGCCATAACAATGTTGCACCGCTTTTGCCGATGTTTTGCGTCCCATTTGCCTTCTTCTTCTTCTTCCTCACTTTACTGTGGTTGGTATTGATTTTGCACTGAGTTCTCCAGGAGTGATCGTTCAGCAACAGTGGGAAAGAGGAGGCTGAAGTGGTGGGGTGAGGATTTTTTTAAGCTCTTTTCTCCCATACTGTGAAGATGTTACATAGTTCTAAACTGAAAAAAGACACTACGTGTTCAGCTGTTTTGTGCTGTAGTGTTGATCCAGTGGAAGGGCAAAAAAAAACCATTTGGTAACCCGATAAGGTGAGAACCAGTCTGCCCTAAAGGAATATTTTATTCCTGATTGCAGAGTTGCCATCAGACTGGATCCAGATATTGTATACGGCTACATATGTATGAATATTATTTAGTAGTCAGTGGTTATCTAAGTCTTTCCTGAAACCCTCATCTGTTCTGGCTAGTGGCAACACTCCTCAGGCGTATTCCACATGATTCACAGTTTTCTCATAGTAAAAAAACGCTCTTTCTCCTTGCATTACTGAGTCCTTGTGCTTTGTGTCTCCAGCAGGTCAGGAATGCCCCTCGCGTTTTTGAGAAATAATTTTTCCCATACTTTTTGTCAGGGACCATGTTTAGCATATAGTTATATAAATTATTCATGTCCCCCGCTGTGCCGACTTTTCTCATGGGGTACTTTTTAAAAAAAAATCACAAGGTTCTTATTCTTTTAACTCTCTCATCTTAGAATGAAGGATGCTCATTCCCCTTGATAAGTTTGGTTGATTGTCTCTTGCACGCTTTTCTTACATTCTCTCTATAAACTGGAGCCCTGAATGACATGAACAGCATATTTCTGAGTGAGTGGTCGCACGCAATGCTCTATACAGCTAGGGTAGAATTACATCCCTGCTCCGCGAGTCAGGCCTTTAACCCCTTACCGCCGGAGCAGTTTTTGCCTCTCTGACAGAAGTCCCCATTTTTGAATATCTTTCATGTGTCAGACTTTTGTGAGAATTACTTTTTTGTTCAGCTTTTAAAACCTTATCCATGTGATTCAGAGATTGTTTTTTTTATCTCGTGACACATTGTGCTTTTAAAGATAGTAAGAAATTTTGGTCCAAAGAAAATGCTTGTTTTATTTGTGAAAAATATCAAACAATCGTTGAAAATTTGAAAAATTTACACAATTTTAAACTTCAAAATTTTCTGCATGTAAGCAGATAGTTAATTCCACTCCAAAAGGTTTATATCTAGCATCTACAATATGTACATGCTGTAGTTTGGACTAATTTTTAAATTGTCTTTTTTGTTTTTTTTTTTTATCGAACATTAGGGGGCTAGAAAAATATTTTTTTTAGAAGTTTTTATTTAAGTTTTTTTTTTTAAAACTCAAAAAAAAAATTTTTCAAACAAGAGATTTGCACTGGACACATTTTTTAGGGACCACGTTCAGTTCTAACGTGACTTTGGAAATGTTTAATCCTGTTGTTAGATACCCCTAAATTGACCTCATCTAAGAAATACACCCTTACAAGTACTTCAAACTCTGCCTTTTAGGAAAGTTTTTTAACACATTAGGTGTTTCACAGGATATTAAAGTCAAATTGGAAGTTGAAAATAATAATCAAAAAGTTTTTTTTTACAAAAAAAATAAAAAAAAAAAATTTTTTTTACGCTTTTTTTTGCAGATTTTCAGAATGCTTAGTATGCATTATTCACAAGACATACGGGTAAATTGTGATCAGGGGTAATGCATAATTAATATTGATTTCCGACAGATTCTGACGTTTTCAGAGATCATCCCATATGTGGCCCTAGGGTGGCCCCCATTTTTTTTTTTTTTTTTAAAAAATTTTCTTTTTTTGGGGGGGGGGGGGCTCTAAACACAAGACCCAGAATAGAGGAGCACCTACTGGAATTCTGGGGTCTCATTGTTTTCTCATTTACGATGTTTTATTTAGGGGCCATATTTCTGTTTTGCGGACACCTGAGGTGCTATAAAATTTAATATAACTCCCTAAACAATAGATCCCAATTTGGTAAACACCCCTTAAGGAATATATCCAGTGGGTGTACGAGGGGGTTTCTATTACGCGAGGGTGCTCCGCGTGTTTCTTGAAGTTGAGCATATCGACCCCACTGGTGTGTCACTAAAAGATTTTCTAGCGATTAGGCTGTGGAAAATTTTAAAAAACATTTTTTTACAATAATCTCGAAATTTTAGCTGTAACGATTATAATTTTTACAAGGCATCCAGCGTAAAAAAAACAACCCAAAACTTGTTTACGCAATTTTTTCCAAGTTCAGCAATCTACCCTAATGTGGGTGTAAAAAATGCTGTTTGGGCGCTGGCATAGCGGCGTATAAGGGGATACGGGGGGGGAGTGTTACTTGGATTTTGGGAACTGCAGATTTAGGTAGGGGCCATGTCGCATTTACAAAGCTCCCAACAATACTCAGAACAGGTGGAAACCTTGCCAGAAGTACCCCATTTTGGATCTTCAAGCACGCCTCATAGAATCTCATCTAGGGGTGTATTGTGCATTTTGGGTGCACAGGTTGTTCCAAAGTTTTTGCTTTGTTTTTGCATTTGGGCTATCGAAATGAGGGAAAACGCAGTTCCGCATTGTTTTTGGGCTTCAATTTTACAACGTTCGCAGATTGCAGTATAAATCGACTCAGGGATTCATTTACTATGGGGGTCGGTACTATACGCAATGATATAGACAGTTTGTATATAGTTTTTTTATGTTTTTATTACCTTTTACACATAGTAATAGGTCTATAAAGAAATATCTTGCGTTTGTTTATGTTGTTTGCATAGCCATAACGTATTTCAGTTTTCTTGTACTACGGGCCGATTCTGGGCTCTTGTTTTTTGTGGGATGAGTTGACGTTGTTTTGATTAGTACTCATTCTAGCGGCGCGAGATATATGTCGCTTTGACCACGCTTTTTATTTATCAGGTTTTTGTGAGGCAGTTTTGAACAAAATATGCTTTCCTGGTTGTGTTTTTTATTTTTGTTACAATACGCGGTCACCGTGCAAGTATAGCTGATCATGCTCAGTATCTAATCAGCAGGTCTCGATACGATTACAGCTGATACCCAATTTGTATTTTTTTTTATGTTTTTACTGCTTTTACCATCAATGAAAACACCTTTTATTCTCGCAAAAAGCGGAAACTCGTCTTTTGCATCGCTCATAGGTACTGAGAGCCATAACTTTTTTATTTTTTCTGTGGTACGGGAGCTGTGTAGGGCTTGTTTTTTTGCTCAGGGATAGAGGTTGAGTTTTTATTTGGTATCATTTTTGGGGGTGACAGACTTTTTGATCAGTATTTATATCCGTTTTTTGGTAAGGTCAGGGTGAGAAAATACTGCTAATCCTAGTAGTGTCGTTTTATTTTTATTTTTCAAAGCACTACAATCGTTGTCAGTATCCATGACTCCTAATTAGCTCTTCTCTTCAGGGGTCGATACGATTACGGCTGATACCCTATTTATATAGTTTTTTTTAAATTTGGAAGCATTTAAAAATAAAAATCATAGGCGTTTGTTATTATGGTAATATAATATGTTTATGCATCGCTTCTGTCTTCTGAGAGGCCCTTAAGTCTTTTGTAGTTTTTCGTTATTCAGTGAAGTGTCAAAAACTTTTTTTTGTGTTGTGCGGGATGATATCTGAACGTTTTAATTGGTTACATAACTTTGGCGTTTCGCTGAGTTGTGATTTGATCGCTTTTTATTACAAACTTTAATTGTGCGTGCAGAGGATGCACAAAAATCGCAATTCTGTGACTGTTTTTTGTTTTTTGTTTTTTACGGCGTTTCACCAATACGGTGTTAATTAACTGAAAGATTTATAGGGTGGATGTTTATGCACGCGCGATACCAAATATGGTTACTTGTATTTATTTTTGATTTTTTTGGGTCGGTCGATTGGGTTTGTAAAATGGGGAAAGAGGGCAGATGTATGTCGTTTTTAACTTTTATTTTTGTTGTGTTTTACTTTTTTTTTTTTTTTATCCTATTTTTGCAGACATTTTTTTAATTTTCCCAGTCGAAGTGATTTGTTTAGACTGCAATCCCACTGTGAAAAGCAATCATTAGATTGTACTTGGTTGAATAGAGAGCGATCTGGGTGCACTGCGGTTACTGCTGTGCATAGGTGCCATGGAAACTAGTCAGATCACTCATGCCAACAAATGCCATTGTGGGCCATGGTGACGTCTACGCCAGACTACCCGGATGCATTCAGGTACAGATCCGGGGAGTCCGTTAGGAGACGGGGGGAGGCTGGCATCTGTGCCGCTTGCCCTCGCCGAATCGTAGGCATGAGGGCGCTCATCCCTCCTCCATGCCTAGACGAGTCCATGCGGATATTATCGCGGCCATGATCACGCGCTGCGGTAGATGATGGTTTTTCACCCGCGCGCGCCACAGGAGCATGAAGCCAGCGGTAATTTACCGCTGGTATCATGCCGCGATCGCGCGCGGTATCACGCGCAAGCTCCGCGCGACGGCCAGGGCGTTATGCGATACGTCCATTTGCGGGAAAGTCCACTTCACAGCGTGATGGCGTATGCATACGCCCAATGTCGGGACAGCGGGTTAATACACGCCGATATCTTACTTGCCTTAGAGGCAGCTGATTGACACTGCATGCTGTTCTGCAAGTTATGTTCTCGTGGATGACTATATAAAATCCAAATAAGATGCCCACCCTTCACCACATCATAACCATATCACTGACGACCAGGACACCGGGAAGCGATGGGCATTGAGAGAACTTTCAGAGACCAGCTATAACCACCAGGGGAGAGTATGCTGAGATTGTAGGGTGGCCATAGAAATGAATTTGTCATTGGTGAGGTATAAAATCTAGCACAAGTAGTTCTCCTCTCAGGGGCATTGATCAACTTTTCGATAAAAAGGGGCCCCGTTCTATTTTTATAAGTTGGGAAACCCAACCCAATGGGTGGGGGGGCCAAATTGTTGCCCTGTAGGGGCCCTAAATTACTTAGGGCCCTCCCTGAATGGTTTTCCCCACCCTCCTTACTTAATATTTGACAATCAAATTCTGGTCATTGTGAGGTTTATATAAATTAAGATGAGTCCCTATCATTTTATATCCAGCAGTTAAAAATTAAAGGGGTGCCCCGGGTTGATCCCCTTTTAAAAAGGGAATAAGTCGGGCCCCCCTAAACCGCCCCGAAATTTATTGGTTTGCCCGGGTTAAAGGACATGTTTGATGGAGGTTCATCTGCTTTTCAGTTTGCGGACTATAACAGCTGGATATGTTTCCCCTCCAAATGGCCACAAAGAGTATGAGTGTTTAAGGGTTTGTGCGTAGAAGTGAATAGGGTTACACTGCAATACCATTTTTCCCAACCTGTAGACCGGGAGAGGGGGTTTGTTTTTGAAATAGCCCAGCCCATTTTTTTCTAAATTTTACCCAACCCCTTTATTTTTTCCTTTTTTTTTTTTTTTTTCTTTTTTTTTTTGCAACGTCAAAGGGCAGGGGGTTTCCCCAGTGGGGATTGAGGTTAGTGGGACCAAAGGGCAGGGGGGAAAGGGGGCTTCTGTTTTCCCAATTTTTGGCTCACAAGCAATATGGGTTTAAATAAATTTTTGTGGAAAAAGGGAAAAAAGTGGGGGGGGGAATAAAAAACATTTTTTTTATATTTTAATTTTTTGGGTAAAAACGGGAAAAGGGAAATTTGGGGGAATTTTAAAAATGCATGGGCCGACGGCAAAAAACCCTGACCTTTTTTTTTTTCCAGCACGAGCCCTGGCGCCTTTATTGTGCATTCCCAGTGTTTCCCAAAGCCCAACCCAACCCAGAAAACCAAAACTTTAAAAGAAACCCTTTTTGCCCCCTATACCAAACCCCTTTGGGTTTTGTTTATATGTAGTTAAAAAACTGTAATTTTTACCTTAAGTGTCTATGTATGCATCAAAAAACTTCGGGTACAAGAACTTGTACCCTAATATTTCTCCCTATGTAAAAAAATGGGAAATGTTTTAAAATTTACTGTTTTCCCTATTAAAAAAGGGGGGGGGGGGGGGGGGGGGGAGGGGGGGAAATTAGGGGGGGGGGGGGTTTTTTGGGGGGGGTTTGGGGGGGGTTTGGTTTTTTTAGGGTTAGGGGGGGGGTTTTAAATTTAGGGATTTGGTGTTTTTTTTGGTTTTTGGGGGGGGGGGGGGGGGTTTTTTTGGGTTTTGTGGGGGGGGGTTATCCCCCTATTCAAAAATGGGGAATTTCTAATATTTGCCCCATTACAAGAATAGGATGCTTAATCTCCCCCTATGTAAAAGAATAGGACTGCTTAAAAATCCCCCCCTTTGTACAAGAATGGGGAACGCTGTAATACTGCCCCCTATGTACAAAATGGGACTGCGAAATACTCCCCCCATGTAAAAAGGGAATGGGATCCCTGTAATACGCCCCCTATGTCCCGAATGGGACTTGCTGTAATATCCCCCCTATGTACAAGAATAGGACTGCTGTAATACCCCCCAAAATTGTACAAGAATAGGCCCTGCTTTTAATACTGCCCCCTATTTACAAAAAATAGGATTTGCTGTTTTTACGCCCCTATGTACAAGAATAGGACTGCTGTAATACTGCCCCCTATGTACAAAAAATGGGGATCCCTGTAAAAAACTCCCCCCTATGTACAAAAATTAAAACGCTGAATCTCCCCCCCTATTTTCAAAAATAGGATTTGGGTTTAAAAAAATTAAAAAATTTAAAAAAAAAACTTGAAAAAAAAAAATCCCAAAAAATTTAAAGAATTTTTAAAAAAAAAAAAAAAAAAAAAATTTAAAAATAAAAAAAAAGAAAAAATATTTAAAAAACTTTAAAAAAAATTTTTTTTTTTTAAAAAATTAATTAAAACTGCCCCCTATGTACAAAAATAAAACTTGCTTTTAAAAACTCCCCCCTATGTACAAGAATGGGACTGCTGTAAACTCCCCCTTTGTACAAAATGGACTGCTGTAAATACTGCCCCCTATGTACAAGAAATAGGATTTGCTAAGAAAATATCCCCCCCCCCTATTAAAAAGAATGGGACTGCTGTAATATTTGCCCCCAAGTACAAAAAAAGGGACTGCTGTAATACTCCCCCCTATGTACAAGAATGGGACTGCGGGTTAATACGGGCCCCTTTTGTACAAGAAGGGGGAAATGTTTGTAAAATCCCCCCTATGTACAAGAATGGGACTGCGGGAATACTCCCCCCTTGTAAAAAAAAAATGGGACTGTTTTAATACTGCCCCCTATGTCCCAAGAAGGGGACTGCTTTTAAAACTGCCCCCTTTATGTACAAAAATTGGGAAACTGCTTTTGTTTCCTGCCCCCAAATTTTCAAGAAGGGGAAACTCCCGGGAATACTCCCCCTATGTCCCAAAAAAAAAATGGGACTGCTGTGATACTCCCCCCTATTACAAGAATGGGACGCGGGTTACTGCCCCCAATTACAAAGAATGGGACTGCTGTGATACTCCCCCCTAGTACAAAGAAGGGGGAACTGCTGTGTTTACTCCCCCCCAAATTACAAGAATGGGATGCGGATACTGCCCCCCTGTTCAAAATGGGATGCTTTTGATATCCCCCCTATGTACAAAATGGGCTGCTGTGATACCCCCCCCTATGTAAAAGGGAAGGGGGAACTGCGGGTGATACTCCCCCCTTTTTTACAAAAAAGGGACTGCTGTAAATATTTGCCCCTATGTACAAGAATGGGACTGCTGTGATACTGCCCCCTATGTACAAGAATGGGACTGCTGTGATACTGCCCCCTATGTACAAGAATGGGACTGCTGTGATACTGCCCCCTATGTACAAGAATGGGACTGCTGTGGTTACTGCCCCCTATGAAACAAAATTTGGGACTGGTGATACTCCCCAAATGTACAAGAATGGGACTGCGGGTTAAATATGCCCCCTATGTACAAGAATGGGACTGCTGTGATACTGCCCCCTATGTACAAGAATGGGACTGCGGGAAAATATTTCCCCCTTTATTACAAGAATGGGCTGATGTGATACTCCCCCCTTTAGGGTAAAAAAGGGGGAAATTGGGGTGATACTGCCCCCCTATGTACAAGAATGGGACTGCTGTGATACTGCCCCCTATGTAAAAAGGGAATAGGGCCCTGCTGTGATACGCCCCCCCTATGTACAAGAAGGGGGACGCGGGTGATACGCCCCCTATGTACAAGAAGGGGAAACTCCCTGTGATACTCCCCCCAAGGGTACAAGAATGGGACTGCTGTGATACTGCCCCCTATGTACAAGAATGGGACTGCTGTGATAATGCCCCCTATGTAAAAGGGAATGGGATTTGGCTGTAATTTCTCGACCCCCCATTGGGAGGTTTACCTTTTAAAGAAAGGACTCTGTAATTTCCCCGCCCCCTATGTACAAGAATAGGACTGCTGTAATTTCTCGCCCCCTATGTACAAGAATAGGACTGCTGTAATTTCTCGCCCCCTATCTACAAGAATAGGACTCCCCGGTAAATTTCTCCCCCCCAAATGTCAAGAAAAAGGCGCTGTAATTTTCTCGCCCCCCTATCTCCGAAATAGGACTGCTTTAATTTCTGCCCCAAATTACAAAAATTGGGACTGCTTTTAATTTCTCCCCCCCCTATCTACAAGAAGTGAATATTTTCTGTTTTCTTCTTTAAGCTGCCCTTTAACCCAAAGCCATTGTTTTAAACCCAAAAACCTACCCCAAATTTGGGGGGGAAGTACGGACCTTTGAACCGGGCCCCCTTTGATAATCCAACTGCCTGATAACTCGCTATAAATGATGTAACCAACTATGTCTTCCGTTTGGGGGGGGGCCCAGTGACAACTTTTTTTAAATTACTTTCACTGCAATGGACCCCTCCCCAACAACACCGCGTACAGGTACCCCTTTTTCCCATTTAATTAAATTTGGGGTTTGATTTTGAAATTTACCGGGGGACACGACTAAATGTACGGGGGGGTGGCCCCCTTGGGTGATGAGGAAAACTGCAGACCCGTGAAGGGCGGGAGGAGGGGGCGTGGGGTTTGTATTTTGAGGACCGGGAACTAATTTTTTTTCCCGAGAAGAAAACCCAGCAATTTTCTCTAGACCTGTTGTGTTATCTAAAGGATTATAATCGGATAATCTGAATAAAAATTTTTTTTTTTTTTCCCAGGTTTAAGTATGCTTTTTACCCCTGAAACCTTGTACTAACGGCTCATCAGAGGGGTCTGCTAAAATCACCATAGGAAAAGGAAGGAAACAGGAAGACGGTGAAATTCAGAGGGGCCGTGTAACCTCTTTTTTAATTCGTCATTGGGGAAGAATCCAGTAAGTGGTCGCTTCCCCTCAGCCCCATTATGGGACAAATCAAGCTTTCCCATAAAAATCAAGGGTGTACAGCTATAAGTCACATTATTAATACCAGCAGCAAATATCAAGGTTAACTACTGTGTGCAGCATAGACAGCAGCGGAGGGCCAGGAATTGACTCAATAAGGCCTCAGAGGTTTCACATTTTCAGGACCCAACTAAACCCCCACACTGCGAGGGTCCATAACCAACCCCCACCAGGGGCTCCCACAGTTTCTGGGGGTCCAAAAGACCCAACCCCCAATCCAGGGCTCTCGCAGCTGCGGGAGGCCAAGACCCAAACACCACAATCCGGGGGCTCTCGCGTGCGGAGGGCCCATAGAGCCACCATATCCGGGGATTCCCACAGAGCTGGAGGGTCCATAGAGCCAACACCACCACCCCAGGGCTCTCGCACTGCTGGAGGGCCACAACCCAAAAACCACCATCCAGGGGCTCTCGCAGCTGCTGGGGGGTCCCAGACCCAACCCACCATCCAGGGCTCTCGCAGCTGTGGGGGGCCCACAGACCCAAACACCACCATCCGGGGGCCTCCAGCTGCGGAGGGTCCACAAGCCAACACCACCATCCAGGGCTCTCGCAGCTGGGGAGGCCCACAAGCCAAACAACCACCCAGGGGGCTCTCGCGCTGCTGGAGGGTCCACAGAGCCAACACCACCACCGGGGGCTCTCGCAGCTGCTGGGGGGTCCTGACCAACACCACCACCCGGGGGCCTCGCAGCTGCTGGGGGGGTCCACAAGCCACACCACCACCAGGGGTCTTGCAGCTGCTGGAGGGTCCATAAAGCCAACACCACCACCCGGGGCCCCCCGCAGCTGCTGGAGGCCCCAAGGGGCCAAAAAATCCGGGGGCCCCGCATGCTGGGGGGTCCATGAAAAATTACCCCTTCCGGGGGGCTCCCGCAGCTCTGGGGGGTCCATAGAGCCAACACCACCCCAGGGGGCTCCCCGCAGCTGGGAGGTCCTAGACCCAAACACCTCCGGGGTCCTAACTGCTGAGGGTAAAAAAACCAACCCCACCATCCAGGGGCCCCACACTTGGGGTCCATAGACCCAAACACCCCCATCCGGGGGGCTCCACAGCTGTGGGGGTCCATAGACCAACACCCACCGGGGGCCCCAAAACAGTTGGGGAAATTGGGGGTCAGGGTATAAACTGGAAGTTTGGGTCATTTTTCTTCCAGCCAATGTCCAACTTTTTTCACATTGCTTGCTAGAAGAGCCAACCCACCCATGCAAGACAATCAGTATTTACGGTTCTGGATCTGAAAGAATGGATTCAAAACCAATCGAAGGGGGGTGC